>JAANSM010000270.1:0-33715 GCA_036850725.1 Orchesella villosa | reverse complement strand
TATTTATGTATTTAATTCGTCAATTTAGTAAGAGATGCCTTCTTATCATGCCTCAGACCAAACCTTCACATGTTTAGCTCTCCAAAAGAGAATTGAAAACTAAACATACTTGATGATAAGAATCAATTTATTATTGTAAGAGTTTCGAGACTCGAGGTTTAGAATAGGGTACCTAAATGACCCAATCAGTTTAAAGTCTAATACTATAAGGGTTTCTAGATGTTCAGCAAAGGTAATTCAAAGTTATTGAAAATGAGAAGTTATGAACAATCGAGGTGATATGAGTATATGAACAACAGTCAAGAAAGAAAAATTGTATCAAGAATGATAAATTCGTAACGCAAACTGAGATAGTTGCAATAAAGTGTTTTCATGGATTGAAATTTATTACAATTTAATGGAAATTTGTCATTGTGAGGGCACATGAAACAAGAACGGAGGAAGTTCTTAAACAGAGGTCATTCGTTTGGCAGTTTATTTATTAGCAATTGCCATTTAAAGATTCCAGGCGTAGAAGACATGCAAGCCTGTAAGCCTATGTTACCATAACTGTGTGATGTAATTTGTCAACCAGCTACATTTAAATTGTCGAATGTCGAATATAAAGCTCTTAATTTGCTTAGTAATCTTACTCACGCCAATGTTAATAGATTGTATTATAGTATTAAACATGTAATGCCCTCAGATTTGATCGAAGACGCAGTAAAACAAGCTGGAAATTAGGATGTGGTTCCATTTCCATGATATTTCTACACACATCCAACACAGGACCAACGCATACTGAATTGAATACCGGTGTAATAAGGGACAAGGCTTGCATGAACAGTGATAAGGTTTTCTATTCTTGTTACGTTGTGAGGCTTATGCTAACTCTTTCTCACAAAACTTTTGCGATTCGTAAGTATGTACCCGTAGAAGTGCAAAAATTATTGGTACATATCATACATGCAAACATGTTCGATGCTAATGGATGAATTCATAATTTGTCTCGTTCTGATGTAATCTCAAATACTAGAATCTTTAATAATGCACTTGTCAATCCCTCTGGCATAGCTAGCTGCTATCCTAAGAGACTAACCGAGACTGTGACATACAAATATCTTAATTCAACAAGCAATATGAAACTTCGTAGTACGTTTTAGTAGTTATGGAAAATTTTTACAAGCGTAATATCAATGGGTCAATAGTTTTGCTTTCCTTTTTTCATACATTCAAATTATCTATATTTCAAAATGTGGGCAAAATAAATTTTTTGACGGAAATCGAAATCAAAATAATGAGCAAGTAGCAGACAATTTGTAAAGTTATATGATAACCTGGAATGTTCATGTAACAGCCCAAACGAAAGTTGATATACCTACCACCTACGCCAATCCTACACGAATTTCAGAGTAATCTTCATTGGTTCGGTATTTCGGGATGTGAAAGGAAGTTTAGTATCCTGCTTTACTGTAAGAGGGAACGAAAACAATTTCCTTGCTTCTGGTTTCAACTTGTAGCTTTCACTTCCTACTTTCCCCGCATCATTTCCTTAATTGCATTTCATATGCTTCTTTAAACCCTAACGCCTAAAGACATCAAACTATTATATCAAAGTTCAGAATGTCTTCCTTTTGGAATTTGAGGATTACGGTATTGAATATTATGATGACGTTAGGGAAATCAAAAAGCGATTATGTTGGAAAAGTTATGAACAGATGGGAAGGATACATTTTATATAAAAACGACCAAGAATTCAGCCGTATCCGCAGTAATGTTTTTATAAACAGAATTTCTCATAAGTTTTACTACACCCGTAATCTAGTGTTCTTTCTCCTTACATTTAAATTTCTGATGAGTATTTTCCATAGTTCCATGTCATTCAATGTTCATGCCAAGCAGATAGATTAATGGAATTTTGGGTAGACATTTGAGTAGAGGAATGAAGTCGCATGCTCATGTTCCATGACTTTGACTGACGATGGCAAAACCAGATGTTGGAAATTAAATGATTACGAATGAATTAAAAGCAATTATGACTAGAAAATTCTCAACTGTCGATTGGTTTCGATTTTCTATCAAGTCGTTTGTAATAATCTAAATAAACTACAACCTAACACAGTTTGCATACTATACTAATAATGATTTTTGCTACCTCCACACGACCCATTTTTTTCGTTTGAATCTTATATTTCAATGAAACATATACCTTATGCGTATTTTATTACTCCCTTCATAACCAGCCCACTTGTATTCAGTTTCCAGGTTTCACATGTCAGTTTCCTTCTGCTTTCTCTTTCACACACGTGTACGAATTAGCTTTCCTATTGTCACCGATACAAACCAAGAGTCTATCATTTCCAAGTGTTTTCCAACAACACAATAAGCACGTTTCTCTGGAAGGACTTCTCATTTATTTAATTTATATAAGAACCTTTACTGAGAACTTCATGATTTCTTTTCTTCTTCTGTTGAATCAGCAAACTTCAAATGAACATGTACATAATAAAACTAATACTTAACTACAAATAAAAAATCCTCTAATCACAAAGTTGAAAGCAAACTTAACAAGCTATAGCGAAACTACTTTCAGGAAATAATCAAACCAAGAAACTTTGATGTTTCTATTGGAAATATTCTTGTAGCATATAATGAATACTAGTATGTACATGTATTGGTATCATAATTGGACACATAAAAACTACAACTTGAGCTCTACAAAAGGTATAACTCCATCCCAGCATTCGATTTCATTACAAACATATACAATCATTCCGAAATGTATAATTATAATAAACCAGACAATCATTTCTCCAAACAGAAATTTATTCCGCTTCAATAAAAACCCTGAAAAATTCGGGTTACATGCAAAGAGCTGTATAACATGAAAGAGTTTTTTTGTACAACTTCATGCACCAATGATGCATTTACCTTGCACTAATTTTGTTTAATGAATCGCGCAAGTTGAACCGTCTCTGATATAATTAAATATTGATGACTTAGCGGAGCATACTCATTTATCATTTTACCTAGATAAAGGTGAAAGGACAACAAAATCCATTGAAAACTTGTGATCAAACTTTGTACAGTTGCAAACAAGCAAACTCGATTTTCATGGAACTGATACAAGTGAAAAGTGACAGAAGCAAAATCGATGAAAAGAACAGCTTATATAAGTTCCCATTTCCTGGCGCTGGCGTGTGCACATACATTATCTTTGCCATCACCTAAAATTCTATGCCAAATGCGATGTCAATTTGCGTTGAAATACCATATCTACGGAAGTCCAGTAAATGTCACACGATCACCTTGGAACGGACAAGTAGCTCCAGACAATTTCAATTAACGTGCTTCAGATGTTTTTTTTTTTCTTTAAAAAAACATCACCAGTAGCCAATGCTAATCAAGTAAAGTATTAATGTATTAATACTACTCATACATTAAACATCGTTAATACCAAGTGCTTTCGGGGGAAAGGGACATTAGGACAGCTATCACGTAAACTTTTTCTGCATGGTGTAAATTAATAACGCTGAAAGTTAGGAACAAGTAGCCCCCATAACTAGAATAGTTTCCATTTCATTTCTCTACAAATCCCTACCTTATTTTTAGCTTTCAACAATAATCAAATGATGGCATGACTGTTGCAAGTTGAGATTCAAGACTTCCCCTTGTTGCCTTGGTCCAAGAAACTCCCCATGAAAATTTACTCACAGCAAGCGCCACATAATTCTAGCTTTTTGGTAGAAAGAGTATACTAACCATTACTTTATTTTACACAGTAAAAATGAATTGACCAACCGCTATTTCATTGTTATACAACGAGCACGCAAATATAGTAAAAGCATGCTTGGGTGGATAAAAGTCAGTTTTTCATGAGAAACCAGAGACTACATTTTTGCTACTTTGTGAAGAAAGGCACTCGTTGGCATGTACATTCTATTGAATAGAGAGGCGTATTTGAGTATTTCATTTCATTGAGCACAATTTGAAAGCATCACATTGCATAACGTATAGTGATACAGAGTAGATCGTATTATACATTAAATCCGTAAGATTGGCATCCCACTTGCAGTGCTTCGTTCTAAAAATCCAACCAAAAAGAGAAAAAGAGCTTTTTCCCTAAGCTACTAGAGAGTGACTACCGTACTCGTTTGACTTCTTTCTGATGTAAATTATAGCTTATCATTTGCAACCAAATTTGACTCAACTCACTTGAAATTCTACTACCTGCGTACCTGCCAATAATTCCTGAAATTCACCAGAATTACACCATTCCCGTATAATATTGTGCTTGACCATTAAACCATCTACTTTTACATAGAGGATCGCAATCGCCACACATTTTCAGAGTCAGGGTGGAACAAATTTTACACGCTAGACTAAAGAGGGGAATGAGACTGAGGGTTTCAGAGGAGAGAGGCAGGTGGAACAATGTTTAAAAGGGAAGAGAGAGGGCTCGTCTAGGAGGAGAACTTTGTATCTTACAATGTTTAACTTTTCCAACACTAACAAAATATCAAGAGCGCAGCAGCTGTTGTATGCTGTAGCATACTGCACATTCAAGAGTTCCGACGAACTTGTAGTGAATAAGCTGCGCTGCGAATATTTTGGAAGCCGGACCCAACCACCACCACTTTATGAATAAGGTGGATCTACACACACACATTTATTTCTAAGTGAATTGAAGTACGTAGCCAAGCAGCATAAGTTGTATCCACAACACTGTTTTTCGTATCTACCCCATTGAAATGACTCGGAAACTGCAGTGCACTCGTAGAGCTTCTTTATTCTACATTTCACCAAGCCAACGCAACCGAACTCTGTAATCCCATTCTTTAGAATGCATTATCGTGGGCTTTTTACGCCTATTCATCTCCTTGCATAGCTCACTCACACACACTCACTCCTACAATTCCGTACCATCAAAAAGTTTGCATTGAGCTGAATGTGTTAAGCAGAGAGAAAAAGAGAGAGAGAGAAGAGTACTGAAAAAGGGGCGTCGTAATATCGATAATCCATATCGCGCTACATACAATGTTGTACGGAGTAAATGTGCCTTTGCTTGTAAAAATTGCAACGCAACAACGTTATAAGTTATAATATACCATATATATCTGTAGAAATAACTGGCTCTAGAGCTAGAAACTAGAAACGGTTATGAACATTGAGCATGGTTAGAAACATAAGATAGAATGAAAAAATGTTCTAGGTTCTAATGGAAAAAAGTGACGGCCATGTTCAAAATCTCGGTCATCAACTTCTTCGCATTCATGCTCTCGCTCAGTTTCACTGAAAACATAGGAAATGACTTGGGCTCATCATACAACGTAGCTCTTTTGCGTTTTTACAAAAGCCGTCTGTGAAACATTGTATAAATATATATATGTATGCATTATCATATCATCCTGAATGTGATACTACGTTTACTTAGTTTCACAATGTTTTTAATATCCCACATGAATATATGTTTGCTATGAATTGTAAATTGTTGTAAGTATCAAAGAGAGACGAAGAGAATTTTTTTTTTGCAGAGCGCTAACTTGCACCATATGCATTTACTTTTCTATACATGGTGTAAGTGAGCTGGTTGCTCATCGCCTTTTTTTTCAAGAGTCACACTATACACGCTTCTGGTTAATATCATCTCCACCAGCACATTCAACGAGTCAGCATTAAGTTACAATAGCACACAGTGCATAAGCGAATACAAAGAAAAACAGAGCCCCAAGCAAACTAAAGCATCATCATCGTCGTCTTCAGCCGAGCATCAAGAATTTCCGTAGTTCCCATGTCCCAAAAGACCGTACTAGAAGAAGAGAAGAACTCCAATACTCTTGCTTCTGTCCTTAGTAGTCAGTCAACAGAGTGAGACAGACCTATAAAATCCTCCGTGTCGCAAAAAATAAATTAAGTTACGGAAGAATAAGTCTATTACAGAGATACAAAAAGAAAGGAATCAAGAATAGTGAACATCAATAGGTCAGGTCGGAGTTGATTTTTGGTCGAAATATATTGCTCATTCATCCCCTTTTTCAAAACAAAAACAAAAAAGTTTTTTTTGTATGACTGTGCTCCAATCTTAAATGTTTGTCTGAAGTTACTCATGATCTAACGTAAGTTTTTTTTCTCATAATTCACCTTTATTCTGGTCTAAATAATATTAGATAGTCTTGCCCCGTCACTCTTTACCCAATTTATCTTTTACGGAAATGCAAATATTGCGTGCAAAGACCTTTCTTTTTTGTACACACAAAGGTTTTACGTATTTGTTCATATGTACACGTACATATATTTGTGTAAACTGATTAGAGAAAGCATCCGGAAGTTGATAGCATTACCGTAGAGTCAATCGCATTTCCGGAAAAAGGTGATGAAGAAAAGTTTTCATTTCAGACAGAGAAATAATTTCTCGATGCATGATTCATATACTGTAGGTCATCTTGATGTTCCATTTCATATGAGTAAAAAAGGTAGGAGTTGTAGACACAATAACAAAGTCTTTGTAAGTCTTCATACATTCACCAGACTACAATATCATCGTTACAAGTGCAGAAACTGCGGAGGCACACATACTCACTCTTTGTAACATTTGGGTTCATGCTACTACGTTTTTCGTACTTATCATTGTAACTCAATTTTTTATCTCTATTATTATTGCTTTTTAAGTCATTACTTTGGGTTCTTGGTCTCTTTATGTGTTTAAAAGCTCGTCAAGAAGGAATGCAAAAAAATAGATTTATGTATGTGTTTGACAAAACTTAAAACATTTTCACATGTCATCACTCAATCACTTTATGAGTTTGTATATACAAATTATTTCCATTTCTTTCAAGCCGCAGCTACCATTATTTAGAATGAAAGAAAGATTAAAACGACTATCTACATTTTATGACTTTACCACACAGTTTTATTAATCTGCAGTGTTTAACCTTTTAAACCTTGAGATATACTTGAGTACATGCTCCACACTTTTTTCAAAAGACAATTGAGGAAAAGTCGGGGGGTCTCATTCTGAAGTACAAAGAAATGCAATGGCAATCGAGATGGATTATGCATCATCACATCATCATAATTCTTTCAAAGTATCTCTCAGACAAAGCTGCATCTTAACATCGAAAGTCTCAAAGGCTGCAGCGCCACACAAACCTAACCACGCAATACTCTTTGTAGCATAGGGAAAACATGCAGACAGATATACATATATTATGGCTACACTTATATACCATGTAATAATATTATATGCAACCAGGTTTGACCTTCGTCATGTTTTGTGACGAAGTGCAAGAAAAATAAATTCCGTTTTGTGCAGTTATCATTGGCTCTTGTTATTATGAGTAAGTAGAATCTATCCATCCCACCATATCCATTAAATAACAAGAGAGAGAAGTAAATATCAAATATAATTAGCTGCTATTGCAGATATTAGTCAAGTCCTATGTATGCCGCACATTTAACACGAAAGGCTTTTTCCATCCTGGCGTGTTTATTGATCGTTCCCATTACATGCATCAATTCAACCCAATCCAATGTTTTTACTTACTTCATTCCTATCTTTTAGCCCTAATCAAATTGGTGGATGGCAACAAACATTATCCTTTTCTGTATTATTCTGCAAGATGTTCTTTTGCATATTAGTCTTGTTTAGTGACAAATGAGGAAAAAGATGCAAAGGAAATTCTACGAAGTATGCTAATTTTAATAGGTATCATAGACGAGACTCTATGCGCTAGGTAGAGAAGACATCTTTTTTAACAACTAGTCGTGTTGTGGTATAGAAACTTCGTCGTGCTGATACAAACATGTTAACACGATCACACAAGGATTTTACATGGAAACTGCGTCATAACAAAACAGATAATGCTTAGGGTTTGCGAAAGCTTAGTCGTAATCATGATCAACCTCTACAAAAAATTGTGTGGAAATGTGGTTGATGATTGGTTGCCGCATTTAAGGAGGTCGCACACATAAAGAGGAAAAATGCTACGTAACTAAATAATTACAGCAAATGTGCATCAATTTTTTTATAATTCTGTTGCATCATCATTGCATACGCTAATTTAGCTGGAATTACATACAATTATTATTATATGATATGTATGCATATGAACTGTCATTTAACAAACATATACTCTATATGCTAAAAAAAAGATATGTTATAATTATTCTGTAATTTATATATGCTCATCTTTCAGTGGAAATAGGCGGGAATCTAGAATTTAATAGAGAATACGACAATTGTTGTTGATTAACAGATCCTGTGTTCTTGGAAGTGAGAGAATAAATAAACGAAGTAACAAGGAATCCATTGACTGAATTGAACTTTCACACATCCAAAACTCACTGGTTAAACCATCATCATCACACACTCCATCAGGTCATCCAATAAAGTAAAATTTGAGATCTTTCAGTAACATCAAACTCTGAAGAAACAGAAGGACCCGTCAAGTTTTTTACTGTTTTGCAATTGAAACTCAAAAAACTGTTGATTTATTTAATTGGGACTGGTCTCTAAAATCAGCGAAAATTAAAGACCTAAAGGTTTCAGTCCGCTCCTCGTCGAGTGAGTGAATAAGTGGTTATTTATTTATTTTCAAAATTTAAAAAACACAACGTAGTTTTCCTACGCTCTATCTTTCCTCTCCTGCCATTTCAAATTAAAAAATATTAATCAAATTCAAAATAAAACTTTCTCTTTCTAATAACACAATTACAATAATAGAAAACCTTTTACTTCTACTTTTCCTAGGAAACTAATATCTTTTCACTCGCTTTCTCTATCTCCCTACCTTTCTCTCTCTAACTTGTAAAAATTGTAATCGGAATATCTTTATAAAAAACATCACAGCATTCCGTTCCTCCCTTCATTTGTCTGATTTGTATTATTTTTTATGAAAAATTGCCAATTCCTCAACTCCACGTGATCAACACAACCGTTCCCTCCAAAACAAAATCTAAAACGCGTATCATACAACATTCAAAACAATCTGCTACGTCACTTCATGTGCCTTTGGTGAATTGAACGCGTAGGCGTACAAAACAAAATAAACCAAGAGGACGGGGGACAGGTTCGTTTTTTTGAAGGAAGGAAGGAAGGGGGTATAATCCCTAACAAATCCGCTACTCTGGGCTCACACGCCACTGTGACAGACTACGCCAACACGAGGTAAATTCCTTTTTACTTTTCCATTTTTCCTAATAATTTTCTACTCTCCATACTTCTATGCCATTAGCAAACCATCCATGCACACTTGTGAATCTCCATTTCATATTAATTACTGGGTTGGAAAAGTATATTCTTCAACCATCAGAATGTTGAGTGTGTTTGTGTGCTTTTTATGTCTTCATACCACAACGTAACTTCAAACCGCACACATTTCCAAATCAACCATCTTCTCTCCATGCTACATGTCGCTTCCACCATTCCAGTAATCAATATCATAATAACTTCTTTCTGGAAGATCAGAACCGACACACAGGAATTACCTCGATCGATCTACTCAGAAAGGATGAAGGAGTGGAGTAAGATTACTTTAGGGTGTTTGGAGTGTAGGGAAACCTCCGATTCCTGGAACTGTTGACTTCAATACGCATACTGAGACGTAGATACACATATATATCACATCCCATCACGCCATTTAGAGTCGAGCAAAACGACAACTTTTACTCTTTTGTTGGTATCTTTATAGTATATATATACTTATATTTGCAAAAGCTGAATAGTTCGCTGTAGGCATTCCATTCCATCCACCATCTGCCACCTGCACGCACAAAAAAGTTTATTAAGCTTCGATACTCAGTTAGCACGACGAACCGTTCAAAAACTTCGCATCCAAACTTAAGTACATAAACCAAAGTAAGTACAGAGCTAGGATTAAAGCTCTAATAATGGGTGTCTCAGATCGACATCATACATATAATGATTATGGGGGCATAGTCACTATGGCTCCTAAAAGAACAAAGAAAATACCACATCACACCACACACAACTACCAACTACCATGCCATACATGCATGACAGGGAAAGTATCCGTTAAACAGCATGTTTCATCATTAAAACAAAGGAGCGAAAAAAGTTGAAGGAAAAGCAAGTACAGATTTCACAGGAAATGAATAGCGAATGGGCGTTCATGCGAGTTATATGTAGGTGTGTGTACGTGTAGGATTCGTCTTTGAACGGTTTGAGATCAAGGCTTTTGTAATGACATTTTTTTTAGAATAATATTTATTTAGTCTTCATTACTCTCACTATTTCTACAAAAGCTCACTCATCCTGAATTGTATCAGTTCCTGTGAATCCCTTTGTACAAATGGTGGAGTGGAATTGAGCTCTCCTCTCTAGAGATCACGTAGTTATTCCCTAATGTCAATATTGTAGAATGATCCAAAGTAAATGTTTTGGTCGTCTCCATCGTTAAATTTCTGACATGATATGGAAGAGAGCTAATTAATTGTAGAGAGTAGCTCAACCGTTTAATCGCCTAATTAAGGTTGTAGTGGGGCTGAGAAGAGTATATAGTCACTGATTGTTTATTACATTCCGAACTCACCGATACATAGAAATGGTCCAGAGCACTGAGAGTTTTTGTTTTCACTTTATGAGAGGCGCTTGAGTTGACATGCCGTCAAAAATTGGAGAATGCGAATGTAATGAGGACAAAATGTCAGTAAGTAAGCCTTTTCGTAAGTGTACTCACACGCTCATGTTCGGACTGTATATCATTTCCAGAGATGCTGAGCTGAGCACTTTCCCATTTCCTTAATAATAGGTTCATGATAAATATAATGGTGTCATAAAGTGAAAAAACACGACCATTTAGATGCCATATAAGCGACTTATCTCCGTTCATGAAAGAGGTTTGATGTGCACAGAGGCAAATTATTCTCATTTGAAGGGCTTGATACAATAGAAAAGATTCAACTTTTTCGCAATAGAGAATTGCGACTCGGTACTTTATCTTTAAGCTATTGCTTTATATTCTATGGCGATGTACAAAGAGTTTGACTCCAGGTATAATATATTTTGGTGATCTATTGTAGGATGTATATATGCATTATAGTCGTTTCCATGGGAAAGCCTACGATTTT
Organism: Orchesella villosa; assembly: GCA_036850725.1. Taxonomy (NCBI): domain Eukaryota; kingdom Metazoa; phylum Arthropoda; class Collembola; order Entomobryomorpha; family Orchesellidae; genus Orchesella; species Orchesella villosa. Next base: position 22,648 of record JAANSM010000270.1, on the reverse strand, counting down.
CTCCATTAAAACTCACTATTTTATAACGATCTCTCTCTTTTGTCATTTTGAGATCTTCTCCTGCCACGACCTTTCATTCTCTCATCTGAATCTGGAGGAGTAGTTTCCTTTTTTCCCAAATCCGATAGTCACTTCGATCATATAGCTGTTTTTTCTCTGTACTTACACAGTGGTAGGCAGATTTTCGTTGATGTAAGTACCTAATTATTTCACACGATTTATATACAAAATTTCGTAGTTTTCGTTTTTCTCTATCCAAAAACATGGCTGACTTTGTTACCGTCGTATACCATTGTACAGAACAGAGGAAACTTAGTAAAGTGTGTTTTATTCAGTCAAGTAATGTCAGTAGTAATAGCAGTAAAACGCCCCAAAAACGTGGTTCAAGGTTCCGACGAGAACGTGTGGAAATTGCGAACTCGTCTGTTCAACACACATCGTCAAATTTTACAAATGAAGAAGGACTATGGGTAAAGTTCAAAACTTCAAAACTTCCTTCTAAATGTCGTGAAGAAAGCTTTTATCAGAGAAATTGCAAAGTTTGACAATTTGACATTGGACTTTAAGCTGGAATTAGTTTGTTGCTTTGGTTTAGACTTTATGTCGTTTCCACGTAGCCAGCAAAGCTTTTTCTTGTGTATTCCATGTTTTGTTTCCGTTTGTCATAATATTAGCTAGCTACTTTCGAGCGAAGGCTTTTGTTGCTTTGGTTTAGACTTTATGTCGTTTCCACGTAGCCAGCAAAGCTTTTTCTTGTGTATTCCATGTTTTGTTTCCGTTTGTCATAATATTAGCTAGCTACTTTCGTGCGAAGGCTTTGTTCTGTTTCTTTCATGTTTTGAAGATATCTTTCACTTCTATGTGACGTCAAGACATAAAAGCATCTTGGAATTTGATAATTTTTTTACCGTTTTTTTCTCATAACGTTATCAGAACCATTAGCACGAGCAAAGTAAGCACGTCATATCATGGAAGATAGGTAGAATGAATGAAGTTATATAAAAATCACATTATGTATGTTTTTTTATAATGTACTTATTGCTAAGTTTAGTCACTCTAAAATTTCCTTTGTCTTCTCATTGTATATTCATCACAAGCTTGCTCTTGACTACATGTACGGGGACACGTAGTTTCCATCTTATAATTTGGCTGTACATTGTATTAACTTATTGCTAATGCAGTGGAAGAATTGAATGGGATAAAGATTTAAATCAACGTGATGCGACAACTCATTTTATAACCAAAAGATTACCCATAGAAAGAAGCTTCTAGAAGAGTTTTTTTGTGACGCGTTCAGTCTACCACATTCATCCTATTGCAACATACGGACTGCATAATGGAATTCCTGTTTAAAGAAAGCTTAAGCATTGCATCCCATTAAATATTATAGAATTGACAGCTTGTCCGAAATCCATGTGTCATCTCAAATATTCTCAAATATTTTCATTCTCGTCAACTTTACCATCAGCATGAAAAATGTTGCGTAGTTTGTTGTTGTAGCCAAAGCTTAGTATAACAATAACAAGGATAGATTCAACAGAGATGTGTTAAATATCTCGCTATCTGGGAAAAATGGAATGCAATCAACTGCAGCACGCCAGTAATCAATTTTTGAGTCATCTTAATTTAATACATTAGAGGGTAGTGTAGCTTGGTAAGGCGTAACTGTACATTGTATTGAGTCACATGCTCTCGCTCACAATCGCACATTTTTCGTTTATTTGAGCAAGGCTCTTGATCTCTTCATTAAACTTCCTATAGCGTTTTATAAGTATAAAAAATTTAGGCTCGCCTTCTCCATCCGCATCCGTCAAATCACATTGCATGCATACATCTATATATTCCGTTGCTTCGTCCATGAGTGGAATGGAACGTTTTTTAAAAGCAGTCTTATTTTTTTTCAACTAAATTCCGTACTTGGTAGTCACTCTTTTTCCCCAAATGGAATTCAGGTTTTTATATGCACTCGTGCATTTTATGCGTGCTTTGCTCTCCGCTATTAGGTTCCACATCATTTAATGCTGCTCAACAAATTGACAAAAAAAAGTGGGTAGCACTAGTACCAGTGAAAAAGGCCCCTGTAGCGAACAGTTCTGCACAATAGGTAGAATCTTTGTAGGGATGAAAATTTATCTGAGATTTTCCACATGTTCATATCCCCTCTCTGTTGTGTAGTATGTTTGTCCCTTGTAGTGTGACTGATAAATAGTGTCATGCTGCAAGTAAGTGCGCAATAGATTGGGTAAATGGTACTGCATGGAATGTATTACCTATATTTATCATATTATGAAAAAATGGATGTGGTGTTGTTTAGCTAACGGACTCGAAAGAGAGAGAGAGAGAAAAGGGCTATCATGCAATGAGCATCATCATCATGTATTTTTAAAAGTTGCTTACACGGTAGTTATCTTATATTATATACTACAGGCAAATTTTTATTTTTATTATTTTACATTTAAAACTATCTCCCTAATGTCTAATATGTGAAAAGCAAACTAAAAGCATGAACTGTTGAACTGTCTTTTTGTATAAATTTCATTGAATCACAAAGCACATATTTATATATATATATATATTTCGTTTTTTATAAAGAAATAAAAATGCGCGGACGGTCTGAGTCTGCTCTGCTACTCTTGTTGTCCTTGTTCATGTCTGTCGTCAGTCTTTAGCTGAATGTATTAAGAATTCATGTAATCTATGTACATACAAACGTGGAGGGGTATAGCATATCTAACGTCAACGTCAAAGCCAACCTTCATTTATGGAGTAGTGAACTGAACCACACATGAAGCAGGCTGTCCTGGTCTGGTGGTATTAGTATGGTCTCCGATTGTTCAGAGTGCAGATCATCATCATCATCACGATATTACTTCACGTTCACTGGGAAAATACTGTCTAATGCAGTGCACAATAGAATACACAAGGTTCTATGTAGATTTTTTAACGTAAAAAAATGCTACAGAAGAGTTCATCCACCCTTGATGATGATGACTGCTGATGTGATGCCTGTTATATTGCACTTCACAGTTTAACTTTAACTGAAACCATGGACTAGCGCTATAAAGCGTGCACCATGAAGCTAATTTTTTTCTTCTTTCTTTCTCTCTTTAAGAAGTGGCATTGGCTTTGACTGATATGCAAGAATTATTGAACAGAGGCTGAAGAGAGTCAAGAATTCACGAGAAAACTTGTCTGAACTGAAGCAAAGCAGTGTGTGCTTCTTCTTAGAGCTCGTGTGTGTACCTATCAAACTACTCCTCATATCGCATCTCATATATTTAGTACCCTTTTCTGGCGTAACTTGATTGAGTTTTGGTGCATAAAAAATTATTCTTTCGTACAAAAAAAAAGATGCAGGTTTTTACTAATAAAACTCAATCTGTTATTATTAGTAAGCTTTTATACATCCCGATTTATCATCCTCCTCATCTATCTGGTAGGGCAGCGTTTATTTGCTGTCTCAATCCACCACAAATGTTCTTCATGTTGTCTTAGACTGTAGGCAACTTTTCATGGTTCATAGTATATTCAAAGCAGGCACACCAAATTACAACGCAAATGCGTTTCTTTGTTCATGTGTATATTTGTGATGATGATGATGATGATGGCATTGCTGTGATCTGATGATTAAACACAAAATGAGGCTTTCATCATCACCAATAATATATTTATTATAGTACACAACTTCAACATGACCAGATTCCCCGTGTGTATTGTGGAACAAGAGCAAACCAGACCAGACTTGGATTTACTCAACTTTTTTTGACTATATTATATTGACGGGAGTTGAAAACACTGGCTACGTGGTTTTGTTGCTTTCCACTCTCTTTCAAATGTACCATACATACACATTCAAAGGATTTACTGTAGTAAAAGAACAAAAAATTTATTTTATTTTGACGTTCACTCGTATTATTAAGTTTATCACTGTTTTTAATCAAGCGAAACTTCACTCACCCAGTGTGAGTCTGAAGTAAAGTTCATCACACTTTTTAAATAGATGTACATTTGAAGCCATGTGTAAAGTGGATAATGCTTTGTTGGAGTTCATGGGATCAAAAGATGCATGCATACAAGTACATTGCTGTGTTTTCATAACAGCACTTTAAATATACGGATTTGTTTTTCACTGCTTCTCTATTAATATAACAGTTTTCAAACTTATAAAAAACATGATGATGATAATAGATAAATAGATATATCAATTGATCACGCTCAAAAGTTTCGTAAGACTTTATTGAATTAAAAGATGTTATTATTGAATGAATGAAATGCAAAGGTTGGAGGGCATGACCAGATAGATTACTGCGAAAAGAGATAATATGTGGTATGTTCTATAAAGGTTTGAGTTTTCACTATATATGTTCTTCATACATTAAAAACCATGAGAGGTAAATGACGCCAAAGTTTAATGGTTGGGGCACGTTTTGTTCTCACTGTAAAGCAAAATCTATATAGTTGCTGTAAGCACCAGTAATAATGTGGGAACCAGCAGATTAGGTAGTGATACACATCTTGGAAAGCAGAAACAGAGAGGTCGTAATGGTTTTTAGTTATTATTCACATGATTTGATAAGAGGGGTGATGTGATGGTCTGTTGTAAAGTTATATGGGTTGCGATGGAATTTTAACAATGTACATAGCCAGCAAATATTGACACTTTTTTAAGTGTTTACATTGGAAAATGTGTCTGAGAACAGATTGGTTTGTTTCCACTCAAAGCAAGGATAAGAATTATGATGATGGGATGACACTTTCATCATCTTAGATTCTAGAGTATCTAGAGTCCTTTTCTTTATTCGAGTGTTTGATGTGTGCTTATTTTTTACGATAAACTGTGTATATATATATGTCAATGATAAATTGGCGGAAGCTTGTTCTTCACATTACTCTCAACGCCCTTCCGCTGCCTTCTCTTTTGTCGCTGTCAATTCACTTTTTGACTTTGGTTTGGATAGGATATAAAAAGTAAAATTGCGTTATTAGATTGCTTCTGGTTGCGAAATGAGCCTATAAAATTATGGTATCTGTTCCCCTAAATTAATTTAAATGGAAGCCAATGACAGGTATTATATATTATCCTCGAAGAGGTTGGTTCTTGAAGTTCGTAATTTATGTCTCCCAATTACCCCCAGCCAACTCAACTATCAACTATTATTCGAAAATCGATGTTCGATGTCTGTAAAACTAGATTAGTTTATCCTTCCTTTAAAAAGATGATGGATGACAGTGGGGCACACATATGCGACTTGCTTATATAGTTGGTGATATTCAGCGTGCACTTTTGCCATACAAATTTATCTACTCATCCATCAAGGTAGCAAATCAGCGTTACATACAAAAAATACACGCCGTTTCCTTCTTGAAAGCATTAAATACAAACACGCGTAGGTGGTAAATACCTACCTTTCCTACTATACAAAAAGTCATAGGCTTTCCCTTTCAAAGAATTGGTATTTCAAGCTTCATTATGCAGCAATTGTCATTTTAAGCCATCATTACATTTGCTCGTTCATAGATGAAATGAAGTTTGGTTNTCCTATAATACAAAAAGTCATAGGCTTTCCCTTTCAAAGAATTGGTATTTCAAGCTTCATTATGCAGCAATTGTCATTTTAAGCCATCATTACATTTGCTCGTTCATAGATGAAATGAAGTTTGGTTTTGCGTTATGTCAAGCTAAGTTTGCTACTTTTGGCCTTGCCTAACCTTGTTTTTACTCTTGGGAAAACAGTTTGCAAACACTGCAGATGAAAAACACACTTGAAATTGCCATTCAGCTCATGGTTCTAGACATTTTAACGGGATTATATGAAAGAATAATACAGCATTGGTAAATATATAAGAGATTGAGATAACCAGTGAAGATTCACACAGACTGTCTCCCGATAACAATGACAAGTTTTACCGCTAAGAAGTTAGCAAACTATTGAAGCATATAGTATAGGCTAATTGTTGATGATGAAATAAAAATTGCAATATTATGCATTAGTACCATCATCATTTGATTGTCAGCATTTATAAGAATGATTATGAAAACGAGAGTTTACTCATTTATACTAATCAACTCTACATGTTTTGCAAGTAGAATAGTTTAAAAAAAACAGTTGTTTGAGTTTGATGTGAAAGAATGAAGGAATATGTATGTTAATTAGGGGAGAGCATTCTATTTTCGGGTAGAGTGCACTTCACTCTTCATCTACTGTTGTTTGTGACGCAGCGTGATGTAACTTGTTGCGAAAAATAGCAAATTTGCCATTTTCTATCCCAGACCTTTACATTCGTTGTAGCATTGAGACACTCAAATAATACTGTTTCCTGTACTTGCGTCGCATTTTTTAAACTATATAGAATTATTCCTTGAGCTCTTTGCTACGTCTGCTTGCAAAATACCAAAAGGAAGTGATGAAAAACTTTTTTGTTTGTTTGCATGAAGCCTCCTGCCATAAACTAAAAATTGTGATTTAACAACGTGATGTGAAACATCAAAACGTGATTTCTGAAACACCTTTTGCCAGATTTTGCAGCTGCCAAAGAAATGACTAGAACAAAAGAGTTTTCCATTAAGAAGCATGAGTTGAACATTGAACAACGACGAAACAAATTAAGTTTCATACATTTTCTATATAGTGAATATATAGTAAACTTCTATTAAGTTTAGCACGCAAGCAAATTCACAACTAACTCAACCTTCCATATAGATTTGTAAAACGAGTACTATTCATTCACATTCTTTATGAATCTCATAAATATATTGCAAATTAGTAGATTCTCGTATTTGTGGTGAGCTCCAAGCTGATTTTAGATGTGATGTGATCTCATGCCCCTACATGTACACGCTAACAAACACATCATCATCATACATGGCATATTATTATTGATGTCCTTCAATTAATTACATTACAAAGACTCCAACATTTCTACCCTTGGCCTTCATTGATACGAGTTAATGGTGTTACAAGGCACTTTTACTATCAACATTATTCATCATTATATTATAATAATTAATGGAGAGATTCACTTGATTAGCATGGATGGTAGCTGTGGCACACACAGCTTCTTTTCACAAGCCCTAAATGAATATTGAAATATTGATTGTGTTACATTTGAATTAATGAGGTCTTAGATAACCATTTGTTTAACTTATTTCTCTACCAATAGATTCTCATCGCACAGCCCTATTTTTGACGAAGGCGCAACATTGTCTTTCATCAAAATTACTTCCGCGGTAGCCCCGTTTTCCCCTCCGCTAAATTTTTCAAAATCTTTAGTACAGGAAACAACAACGGAAGGCCCGCAAGTAATAGGGAGTGCTTCTCGTAACTTAGGAGGCAGGTGAGTAGAGAATGACCCAGTTTCCCATTTTCTTACTTTTCTTAGCTTCGCTCTCTTATCATTATGACTACTTATTGCTTGCTTTTTTGAGTGAGCTAATTGAAAATTCATGCCTTATGGGGAAGCTGAGCGACTGATATAGTATTACATACCATATTTAAAACCGTTTTGCTTTCTTCTTCTTCTTCTTCTCTCTCACTCCCTCACTCACTATTTGAAATATATGTCACGGGCTTATTTAAAAGGTACACTTTCAAACTCCCATCATAATGGTTAATGTGCATAAAATACCTACCCTTAGCATGAACGACTGTTATGTATGCCTTGAAAAGTGACGTAAAGCCAATAGAATGTATGGGACTCATGCGTCAGGGGGGATAAGAGATGTTGTAAAGCTGTCATGCATTGCAAACTTACTTATCCATCCTCAACCAAAGTCCATATTATTTTCTTGTCTTGTTTTCCGTTTCAAATAAATATTGAGCTTTGTCCGTCCCAGTCTCTTTTGAGTACGATGGATATGGATAGGGAAATGAATGTGAAAACATGTAGTACTGGTGTTGAACATGATAATATTCTTCTTACAAATGTACATTGCAAGCTTTGAAGCGACCTAATTTCGTGTGGGTACCTTTTGTAAAAAGGGATCACATCACGCTCTTGGATTTCCTGCACAAATACTATGAACAGTTTGAACTTTCTTTTGAAAGAATGATAAAATGGTTGTGTGTATGGTACAATATACATGGTTACGTAGAGCTGCGTTCCTTCTTCGCACTCAAGTTGAATTGAAGATTACTTACCATATAGGTATTTGTATGAAGAAGCATCTTTTTTTGAAAGTCATTGTTCATCTCAAAGCAACTAATAAGTAGATATGAAACGTGTGTTTTTAAGGAGCAGATGTGGGCAGATGTACCAAAAAAACTTGAAAGAATAATGCATGATAGGACCAACTGTTGGTCCAACTATAACTTACTATTCCCCAAGCTTCAGTTGAGTTCAGTTCACAGATAATATGACTCTCTGTGTGTATATAGGAAGTATCAGCAATGGTAATCATTCTGGGAACCTTGAGGTTTGGTGAAGCAGACTTGGATTTAGTTAGTAATGTACAAAACATCTTTTTTTTTGTTTGCAAGAGCGATTCTACGTACAGAGAGATCCTGATCATCATCATCCCCATTTCCCCATCTCTACAGCATCATCATTCTCGCGATAACCATAACCATGAAAAGTATGGGCAAATGCTGTACCCCTATAAAAGATATTGTTATACTTATAGTGTCTATATTCTAGACACATATATTTATGAGCTATCTCTAGGGCTATACAATATGGTGTTAGCTTTATCATACATACATAAACACATATACATTTCACTAACACCACCGGTAGATACTTCTCACCTTTAATGGAATTTGATGTAGGTATTCACGGTTGGATTAAGTAGAATATATTTTCGGCTATACGCACGCGGTATAGTTAAGCACGATATATTAGATACCTACGTAATGTGAGAGATGAGAATAACGTTGTGTAACTGGTTGCATAGGGGGAACAACTTTTCTGCAACTGATAGCGTCAGTTTATGGGCCGTCCTGTATGTATCTGTATTATACATAGTTTCTTCGTTTTCTTACTTTTGTAGATGTTTCCATGTAATGGAATTTACCCAAGATAATAGAGAATGAATGCCGTTTCTCTCTCTCTCTTTCTGATGATGCCACGTTTAAGGCGTTATAAATATTATAGCTTGATGCTCTCTGCACTGTAAGAGAATACATGCATTTATGTTTGTTAGGTACGCATACATGCATTCAAATTGTGGGAACGCGAGAAGCATTTCTTCCCTCTTGCCCTTTTTAGTTGTATAGATATATTGGACGAGGCGAGGCTACTTGTGACTTGTAGTGATACGATACATTTTTCAGTCAGAGTCATACAGAAATCATAAAGCAGAGTAGATGTAAAATTAGCAGACTCCACTGCACATTCAAGCTGTCCGTTACAGAAAGAGCGAGGCTCATGCATCAGTAATAACCTTTTTCTGTAGCTCTCGTTCTCATTTTTTTAGTTAGTAAATTGTGTAATTTTCTTAATTTAAAATATTGAAGATTCGATCCAACAAAAACCACTCATTATTTTAACTTCATACCCAACTTTTGTTCTGCTGGAAAGCAAATTTTAACTAAAAAATAGTAGTTCATAGGGGTTGGGGAAGCGGACTGCTACATTTGTTGTGCGGTACTTTTACCTCTCTTACTCATTTTCATAGAGGGAGAAGGAAAAAGAGAGAGAGAAGTTTTTGACATAGTTTTTTGTGTTACCTTTCGCGTGGTGTGGTGGTGTGTTTGTGAGAAGTTTAACGAACGGTTTGAGTGAAAGCGCTTTGCTGTGTGCTGTAATTTAAAAAAAAAGTTCAACCTGTAATATCGATCGGACGTTTTTACTTTTCCTCATTCGGAGTTTCTACACAAGCTGCATGTAGTTCCCTTGAAATATAAAGTTCTTTTATATGTATATTCAATCAATATGCTACTACACATCTCACGATTTCTCTACTATACTTATACTTGTCTCTACTACTTTTTCCGCTTTGAGTGCTACTCAGAAAACCATGCATTGCTGCTTTTTTCATGGAAAAAATTTCCTTCGCATCTTGTTTTTCCTAATACCGTGAGCGTGTGAGTTGGAAAGTAGCAAGAAGAGTTTGATGATAACTTTTTCTGTGTGATTTATTATTCCAGGGACGAAATACGTTCCCAATCCAGCACCAGTGAGAGATGGATTCCGCCTTCTGCTATTAGACGAGATGCACTTCCAGAAAATAGCGATGATGTCAAGTTTCGAAAAGTAAGTTCCTTTTCCTTTTTCATTTTTAGGGAGTTGGCATATAGCAAACATGAAGTTCAAGGGAAATGCGGGATCGCATTTTTTGACGTAGAGTTTAGAGATAGAGCATGTACTCATGCCCGTATGATGCTTACGTCTACTTTGTGTTCATGACTTTCATGAGTCATTGGTAGAGCATGTACGTTGTGCATGCAGGATCTGATATGATATGAGATGATGATTGTACTCTTGCGTAATTCATGGAACGTTTTACTTACGCTTACTTACTTAGGTCCGTGGGATTCTCAACAAACTCACCCCTCAGACCTTCGATAGGTTGACCGAGGAATTGATACGAATCGGTTTAGATTCTCAAGTGCTTCTTAAAGGGGTTATTCTCCTGGTAAGCATATTTCATCTTTATCTTGGAGCTACTTGTGAATGCATTGGGGTTTTATGACATGATGATAAGTTTATGGATGGAAAGAAAGAGGATTTATCTGATGAAGTTGGATCGTGTTTGTCTTTTAGATCTTTGAAAAAGCTTTACAAGAACCTAAGTACGTGTCTATGTATGCTCAGGTGTGTTTCTATTTGTAAACAAAACAATCAGTTTGCACCTACCCACCAATTCCAATTTTAATATTTATTGCTGTTCTTTTATTTCTATCAGCTATGTAAGAAATTATCGAAGAAAGTACCGAATTTCGACCCTCCAAACCCAGATAACACTACAACTTTCCGCCGTCTTCTCGTAAACAAGTGTCAGGATGAGTATGCTAACAGAGCTCGGGCTTCGGCCATGTATGACCAGCGAACCGGAAATCTCACTCCAGAAGAGGAAGAGGAAAAGCTGCTGGCCAAGCGAAAAATGCTTGGAAACATCAAATTCATTGGAGAACTTGGCAAATTGGAGATGCTCACTCACTCAATCCTCCATAAATGTTGCGAGGAGTTGGTCAAGAAGACGAAGGCGGAAGATCTGGAGTGCCTCTGTCAGATAATGAGCACTTGTGGTCATTTACTAGACAACGACAAAGGGAAATACCTTATGGATCAGTACTTTGATCGCATGAAGGAACTCTCAGAAAATGAGAAGCTGCCAGCAAGGATCAGATTCATGCTGCAAGATGTGATCGAACTGAGAGATAATCATTGGTTGCCGCGTAAAACTATATCGCTGAAGGAGTCACCCAAGCCTATTCAGGAAATCAGACGGGAAGCTCATGACGAACTGGGAATTTCAGATGGATCGCGATCACCTACCGAAGAGTTTCGTTACTTGCAAATTGATCCAAGACGTAATGGCAGAATCTTTGGTCCAAAAAAACGGACTGGACTCGAAGATGTTTTTGCTCCTGTTCCTATTGCAATGACCAGTTTGGGAACTGGGCCGGGAGTGATTACGCCAGGGGAGAAATCACTTGGCATGGAAACCAATGGTTTCCATACACCACCTCCAATGAACAATTACCGACCTGCAGGTGGCATGAGAGGATACAATCCCCCCAATAATATGGCACCAAACAACATGGCACCTAATAACCCTCCATATTACCAGCAGCACAAAAATAACATGAAGTATCATCACAACCATAACAACATGCATCATAATCATAATCATGAACATAACAACCATGGTAACCAGATGAATATGCATCAGAATATGAGAAATAATCAAAACAACATGAACAACCACGGTGGTAAGTTCAGCACACTAAAGCGATTCATTGGAAGGGAGTCTTCCATTTACATATTAATTTTGTATTCGCATTCAATCTTTAAGTATGTTTACTAACTTTCAACCATTTATTTCTCTTTTAGGCTACGAGAAATCTCCCGTTGCTCCACGATTTATGAAACAAGCTCAACAGGCTAACCAAGGAATGGTTGGTGCACCACCAATGCCTATGTCTACCATGCCAATGGCAAACGATGAACTATCCTTTCGACCTCCACCAAATTCAATGATCAAAATGATCCCCCAACCAATGAAGCCACCAACTTTCGTTCCACCTATTATGGACCCTAGAAAATCACCTGTTACAGCTGTATTGCCACCTCCAGTAATAAATAATCCACCACCCGTGGAAAATCCGTTGATGCAAGCTGGGAACAGGAACACCTTAGAACGGAAGAAGAACAAAGTACATACCTAATCTTCACTTTTTCAGTATAAAATTCAAGTATTTTATCTGACTGAGCATTCCTTTAATTCTTTTTCAGGCTCCAACTAAAGACGATATCATAAAGAAAGTTGATGACATAATTGGTGAACTCTTAAACAAAAAATCCTCAGAACAAGCTTTGGAAGCAATGAAAGAATTAAAAATGCCCGATAGGCTCTATTGTGACGTTACTGTAGCGATTCTGAACAAAGCTATGGACCACAATGGTACTTAAAATAATACTTTTAACTAAAGGGATTTTCTTTAAATATTTTCATCTGCATTTGATAGATATACTTACAAATCTTTTCTTTCACTTTTGCAGAGACAGACCGTGAATCAATTTATTCCTTCGTGGTGTATCTTGTGGAGCAGGAATTTATTACTGTAACACAATTCCAAGACTCCTTCCGTGTCATGCTTGACCTTATGGTAGAGACAGATCGTGAATCAATTTATTCCTTCGTGGTGTATCTTGTGGAGCAGGAATTTATTACTGTAACACAATTCCAAGACTCCTTCCGTGTCATGCTTGACCTTATGGGTGAGTTAGAAGCAGATATCCCCCGCATCAAGTCTTATGTGGCTGCATTCGCAGGGCGTGCAATATGCCAAGGGCAAATGACAATTGCTGAAGTGGCGGACTTAACTGAGAATGGAAAGCACTATCCATTTTTACTACTGGTACTTCAACACATGGGTAAAACCATGGAGAGGACTAAGCTGTGCAAACTCTTTGATGAGAGCAAGGTAAATCTTCTCACCACATTGCCAAAAACGGACCGTACGAAAGACCGCATGGGTGAAATTCTAGAGGAAAGGGAACTTTCCTTCCTCTTTCCGTTGCTGAAAATTCAATCTGAAATGGCCAAGCGACTCCAGGTACGTCGTTGTTTGCTTAATTTACAATCCACTCAAATTATACTTTCTACCATAGAATATTATAGACTAAATCTCAACCATCTGCCTACGCACCTCTTTTTAGATCAACTCGGATCCTACTGACTTCCTTGAATGGGTGAAAGGACAAGTTGATGTGACATATCAGACGTCACAGGGTTTCATTCATGCTTTGATGACAGTTATCTTCAAATTCATCAATGGCGTAAGTAGTTTTCCCATTTCCGTTAATTTTCACTGTGAAGTAAATTGGCAAAATAATGAATGTGACTCATTTCCTCATCCGCCCTTGCAGGAAGGCTTACAAGGAATCAAAGGAAATCCAACCCAAGCACCCGAAAAGCAAATGAAGGAGAAAGAGAAAGCCCTTCTCCTTAAGTATAAGCCTGTCATTTCCACCTTCCTCCAGGACAGAGTTGACCTACAAGTAATTGCAATTTATGCTTTACAGTCTGCTTGGTTTGCCCTCGAATGTCCCAAAGGTAAAATCTAATAATATATAATATATATTTATGCAATACAATCTTGCCTATTAAAAGGCAATGGGGTCAATTGAAACAATAATTTAACACCATTTCATTTTCTTCTCTACAAACAGTAATGCTCCTTCGCTGGTTCATGAACACCTACGAACTGGATCTTATTGAAGAAGACTCTTTCTTGAAGTGGAAGGAAGACATTCGGGATGACTATCCAGGAAAAGGAAAAGCCCTGTTTCAGGTCAACCAATGGCTGAACTGGTTAGAAGAAGAAGAAGATGAAGGAGAGGAGGGAGAAGGTGATGAGTAAAGAAGAGTGTCAGCAGATGGAGAGAAAGCGCGCAAACCAGAGGAAGAAACAATAGACTTGTTGATTTCACAACCATTTCTAGGAGAAAAAAAATTCGTGCACACATGATGAAGAGTGAAAACTTGTAACGTCTTATACATGCAGTTCATCTGTTATTCCTAGTTATAGATGCTCTAATGATAAACGTAACAATTTCGTAAGTGCCCATCTATTCTTTAGACTTATTGACTTGTCTTCATTTCTTCTCATCGAAGCAGTATCATCGTTTTTTGGAATATAAAAACCAACAAATTTTAAGCAAAAGAAAAATCTGTCTTCACTTGTGCTACAACAAAACTAGTTTAACGCAGTGATATGAATACGTAACCAAACAACGTTTTTTTTGATACGTATATAAAATAACTAAGAGATCGGTCAAAATGAAAACATATTAATGATGAGTGTTCGTTTGTGGAAGAGTAACTGAGAACAATATACTAAAACTACGTAATAATTAATAATAATACTGTTAGTTTGAGCAAAGAAGAAAAAATCTGAAAATGGTAGTGAGAGATCAGTCTATACCGTAGATATCCAAGTGTAAATCTCCATTTCTGACAGCTTCACGTGTGAAAAGCAAAAAAAAACACATATTACATTACATAGTATTCGCGATTGATTACTCCAAGGATTTTTTGTAATGTGCAGATTATTACTACTGATATTTGGAATTGAAAAATAGGTTTGTTTTTCCTAATTTCTAGTATTGGTTCAAATTTTATGTCAGTCTATCGACATTCAATCTTGCATTTATGGACAGGAAAAAAAATGACACAGATATACGTAAATGACGTTTGGTCATTCTGATCCCCAACTTTTTTTTTTAGAAAAATGATTCTATGTTATTTCCATCGAACATGAGAAAGTGAAAAAAAAAACATGAAAAAATATGAAGAAGGCTGTATACAATTGAGTTTTCTTTTGAGTATAAAGATAAGAGCATAAAGATAAGAAGTCTGTATTTTGTTTAGTTTTCCTAACTCTGACTGATCCAAAATTTATTTTGCAAAAGGAGCAATGAAAAATACAAAAAAAACCAGGCTTGTCACACTCTTTTATTCTGTTAATTTTAAAGAAAAGAAAGTAAAAAAAACAGGAACTGACATACATACAATTTTGTTTCTTATACGTAATTAGACTACATTATCAATTATTACTATGGTACTACACAGGAGAAACCAGAGCAACGTTTCAAATAATATGAGCATGCATTTGATTACTTACTTACTTCTTGTGACAAACATTATTTGTGGTTAAAATATATTATTTGGGTTCTGAGTTAATTTATGATAGGAGTCGTCATATTTTCGAAACTTAATTTTAAAGTCGCTGATCGGTGTAATGCGCATCAGACCACAATTTCTCGCGGTATACATCGTTTGGATTCGGAAAAAAAGAATAAAAAAAATTGGTCTGTTTTGTACATGTCAATTTGTAATAGAAGATGAAAAAGTCTCGTAAAAATAAAACAGAAAACACGCTGTTCAATAAAAAAACAAGACTGTGTCCACTCGTTCATTTTATTAATATTCATTCATCAAAATCAACGTCAACTGCATCATTATTATCAATAACTGCTCCCAACATTATGATATCATTCTTAAGTTGGAAGAGGAACGTAATGCTCTTTAAATAGAATTATTGATGATGATAAAACATAACCATTCATATTGATTAATCCACTGAAGACTTAAGTAGAAAAGCAGGCATTATGTTGGATGCATGAGCTAAGACTGTGTCTTATTTGGACTAGACTGACGGAATAGCGAGCAAATGATTTGATTAGCAGGCATAAATCTTTGGAAGATTGTGTCGCCAACTGCAACAGTGGAGAAAATTTATGATCACATTCAAATCAATCTCTGTGATACTATGGTAAGCGCATTATTTATGAGTATGATATGAATGTGACCACTTACATTCATTTTAGATAATGTCACCTTTCTTAGTGGCAGCAGTGGTGCACATGTTTGGTTTTGTTATAATATCTGTATACAATTTAATATGCAATGTTGGAAACTTTTTAAATTCACAAGAAAGTATTCAACGATTTACTTTTACGAATTATATTCTACGCAGTATCAATTAAAAGAGACCAATCTTGCATGATATTTTGAGTTTTTAAAGAATTTCCGTTTTCTTTGTACGTAAGACGTTGGCCACAAGATTAGCAATATATGGAAACACCACACGTCACGATCATTTCCAACACTTATCAAACTAACTTTCGTTGCAATACAATCTTTTTGTTGTCGCAAAGTTGAAAATGGTTGTTGACTTGCTTCATAATTTGTGTTCCCCATTTCCTCAATAGTTGATAAGTGATTAAAATGTAGGTTGATACACGAAATGTTTTGTATTGGATCATCATTCATGCATACATCACAGTATTTTTCCATACTTGCATATAAAGTAAGACTTTCCTACCTAAGTTCTCCAAAAATGCTTGGTAAGTTGTCTTCTTGTAATTTTGAACAGCAAGTATAACAAATGGTAATGTAAGCAGCCCCGGTTTTCAGCTGAAGGGTTTCAACAGTGTTATTGAATTTGCAACCTTTTGTGTTGTATGAGACATTTTGAAAGAAGCGACTTAATTCATGAATGTGAATAAGACACAAGTATGCAGACCGAAGAAAAGAATTGGCATTTACAGTTCAAGTAATATCCCTTCTAAATGCCTGCTAACGTAGTCTGATCTGATCATCCAGCCTTTAGAATCTGGATGATCTTGTCACCTTTGGGCAGGTGCTACTGATTAAATCGGAGGCATTTTTTACACATACATAATAATATATTCGCTGTATCAATAGGTTATTTTCGTGAAAAACTAAATGTTTGCATAATTCATACACATAATGTTGAATGTACGCTGGAAAAACTTACGTCAACAGTTGTTGTTAAAAATACAAAATAATAAGTATGTTCAGTATTGCTGAGCCTCATTTGCGACCTTCAACATGATGTCATCTAAAATGATCGAACCTGATTTGTTTTTATGCCTTATGCCATTTACACTTCTGAAACGACTAATCCTGTACATTAACATATATTTTTAGAGCTCCTAGTTATATCAATTTAAAACATTGACGGCTAATTTAATGAACGTACAGATATGAAGTAGTAGCAATAAGCGTCATGGATGGAGAGGAAGAGATGCTCGATTCAATAAATTGCACATAATGCCGTTAACAAAAAATCATGTACGAACTTTGCATTATAGTTTTACAGTGAGTAGCTAGCTACCAAAATAAATAATATATTCATTGATACACACTCAAGCATGTGTCATGCTTAGATTTAGATAAATGACACTCACTATCCTTTTTTTCAATTCAATCTCCGTCGTTTATACAGTCTGCTAAAAACATGGAGACGATCAACCAGTTGAAACAAATACTCGTCACATTGTTTGTATATTACACTACAACCTTATGTTTGCCTGTCAATCAACTTTGGTATATAATATTACCAAAACTTCCAGCCACAACTGTTATGAATCATGTTTTCTTTATTATTCAATCACTATTATATCATTGCTGCTGAGTCATCAAATCGCATTATCATAAAATATATTATTTATTCACAGCAAACTCCTTGTCAACCTATCGGACATCATTTCATCTAAAATCTGGGGGTACACAAGGAAATAAATTGATAGCAAGAGGAAGAACATGAGTGGGAAGAAAAGCAAGGCTATGTTTCTCCTGTACATAAAAATCATGAAGGTAGGTGTGAGGGGTATACTGACTGGTCAACAGTCATCACGCCACTCTCATCCCCTGATAAAAATACAATTCTACGTAAATATGACACAAAAGGAAGTGAAATCTGAAAACCCGGATTGAATGACAGTTTCCGTTTCCTTTCTTTGCAAAATAAAAGTGTTGAACTAATAGCATATCCATTATCTATCCTTTCTTTTTCGCAAACAAACATACACAGATAGTATCACCTGGATAATGATATGAAAACCTTTTGGTGAAGTGGTATTATTCCATCCGCAACAGTTGTGACTAGATTGGATTCTGGAAACTCCGGTAAAAATCTGAGCGACCATGTCGAGAAGGTAAATCCGACGTTGTTCTAGATAGTTACAGGATTTTATTTGTTTTTTTTCTACTGACTTCTCTGTTTACACTTATCTACATTATGAGTGGAAACGTACTTGCATGATAGTATTCAACTTGAAGCAATCGTCCTCTTTTATGCTCTATAGAATATAGACGTACAAAATGGCATCATCATGATATGAATCCAATCCATAAAAAACCACTACCGGAACTTCTCATCATCATTCTCTCATATCACCGTCGACGCACGTTACACACCACATCTCCCCACGAGCCTTCTCCTCAAGTGAAATGGCAAGCAACTGGACTCACTCTGAAATAGATAGTGATAGAAAGAGAGAGAGAGAGAGTGAAGAGAAAAGTTGAACTCACGCTCCTCTCCACTGCTTTCCTTTCCTTTCTCATATCTCATGCTCTCATACGTACATAATGTGATATCATGTCATATTCCTACATTTCAAAACGATACACAAACTACATAAAACCGTCAAGTTCGTAGAAAAAGAGTGAGAGAGAGGCACTCTAGCATCATTTTTATTTATAGAGATTTTGTTAGTAACATAATCCAGTTGTACGGCTTCGTTTTCTGACGTTCCTTGTAAAAGGCGGCACATGAAGACAGCGTGAGCTGGATGTGATGACTTGATTAACCGCTAAGGAGATAGATATACTGAAATCGTATAAAGTTTTTGTGGAAGTAATGACGTGTTTCTGTATAAAATTTCGCTTGCTCAACTTCTCTCTTGGTTGCTTCATCACGTAGATATCTCTGTTGTGACTATTTTCTCCCTTCCCCAATTAACAGAAAGAGCAAGGACAGAAAAGAGTGGAAAATGAGGACGGGGTTTGTCATTTGTGGGAAAAGTATGATTTAATTTAGATGGAAGCATTTTGACAGAGCAGAAGCAGGAGAGAAACCATTTATTTTTTTTCCGTTGGTCTAGTCTATTAGGCTCTATCTCTTTCCAAATAAAATGTAAAACCCGATGCTTTCCCTAGATACATGATGATGATGTGGATGATTGATAATGACTGTTATAATGACTGCTTGAGCCATCACATAATCGCTGTCACAAATGGGCAAAAAAAAGTATGCTATGTATGTAGTGAAAAGTTGATGTGTGCAACAGATTTCTTTTGATGCCAGAAACCTTCCTAAGGATATATGTTGTACAAATCTAATCACGCAGCGTGTGTTTGCAAACGTGTACAAATTTTTTTCATACGAAATGTGTGTGTGTGTTCAGACAGGCCACATAAGATATACATCCATGCACACATTAGTTTGGTGGCTGGAGGGATAGATAATTAAATACTCGAATTTGCTAAAAGCTAAAATTCACTTTGCTGAGAATATTAAGTGCAACCTCATCATTTGTGATGGAGCAAGCCCCGGAGGTAGCAAACTATCGAAACGAGATTTAACAACGTCAATCTTTATCACAGTCATCATTATCATCGGTATCCTCACGAAGGGATTTTTCAAGGGCGACGTTTTACGTTTTCATTACTTTAACACTCATAGTCACCATCATCGCCACCACCTTTTTGTAACATCATATTTCTCACACGGCTCTTGAAATATAAATGCAAAAATTAGATACACATAGATGAGTTTCACAATGAATTGATATATTACTAAGTTGGGTACACGGATCTAGCATGTTTTTATCTTTTCACAAACTCACCAACTCAGACTGCCAGCCACCGTCAAGGTATCATCATCATCATTCATTTGGCATATTTTCAGTTTGTTCTGCCACATTATCAATCATATATGGATTACACAACCAAGTATGTTATGTATACTTCCAAAAAAATCTTTCTAATCTCTCCTTTTTTCGACTTCCTGTGTGTGCCTCTCTCCTTTCCACAGAAAACTTACCTTCATTTCACTTCACACTAGTTTAATACAATTGGCATTTTAGATACGTGTGGCAGGAAGACTGCCTAACAAATCCTTCGAATAATTCATGAGAAGAGCGTTGTTTCCTATTGGTATATCTACGTTGTTGCGAAATGCTTTTCATATTTGTCCCTATTATCAAACTCTTCATCGTTCTATTTCGAAAAGACGATTTTTTACATCCTATTATTGACGTATATGGTTTCGTCTTGAAGCATTATTATATGGATTCCTATATTATTATTATATGTATTATTCAGGGTTACATAGCGGATGTAATGCAACGCCTAAATCGTAAAAATCATAAATCAAATTTCAATTGGTAAGGGAAAACGAGTTTGGTTGATAGATCCATAACACCATCCCGAACCCATTAAATGGAGATATTTTTTGTAGCTTGCGTAAAATATTGATTGCTCCGTAAATATTAAATATTGTGCATAATATGGATCCTTTTTTATTCCGTTGCATATAAAAGGATGATCGACCGTGATACGTGATCATCCGCCAATATTTATGGTTGGCAGTGGTGGTGTTATGCTATAACTATTCTTCCATGGTGCTGGCTGTTTTTTTAGGGAGGAAGCGTTTATTCAATACACTTTGATGACTTGAGGATGCAGTTTTTATTATCGCCAGCAACAATCTTATTGTATCCATCATGACTGAACATATTGTGCTTTTATCCGAGAACATGGCTACCTCTTTTACACTCTTAAATATTATCCATATTTACATATAGAGAGAAACGACATATGTAAGACAAGCATAATGTATGTAGTCTCTTTATACTTACAACTTATGTCTCATGAAGGAAAAAGCTGTAAACTCATCTTCACACACATCATGATTGTCGAAAAGGCAATCAGTTATTGCATCTTTGCTACTAAAGAATGGAAAAACACTTAGCAGAAAGAGAGTCGCTGTCGTTGCGCGTTGAACGGCTCCCATATTTATATTGGAGTTTTTTAAGGGGAGATGGATGGAGGAAAATGTACGCAGCTGTGCAAATCACCTTTAACAACAAAGGACACTCTTGCCTGCTGCTGGTTTTATGCATGCCTGCCTTGTCTTTTGGCGCATAAAATGGTATGCAAATTTGCATGAAAAGTGATATTTCCCTTTTGCTTAACTTATAGGCTATGCACTTGCTTTGTTCATGTCATCATCATATACTACTGATGAGGACGACGGCACGACAAAAATCATGGAACATGAACAACCAAGATGGAGATGGAGAGTGAGAGAAAAGAGACGACATACGTACGTACTTTGGTTTGAAGTTGACGATATTTACACGGTGTGTGATTTAGCACTCCACCATAGATACTATTATAATATATACGAGACACAGGGATGAAACTAGAATTAGCTCAACCAAGCTCACATTTTATATATTCCTATTTGTAGTTCCTGTACTCATGTTTTATTTGTTATTATGGTAGGACATAAGGAGAGAAAAAAAATTCTTCTCGATCCCGATAAAATGATGATGATAGGAATTCATGCATGCGAATATTTGGCTTCATACTTTTATATGCTCCGTTTTTTGCGAATGTTATACAGATTAGTTACCACCTATGTGTATGTCCTTCCTTTTTGTACAAATGATAAGGAAGATGAGATGTCACGTTTTCCTTTGGCAGAGTAAATGTAAGAAATATAGTATTTTACTTCTACTTATATAAGAAGTCACTATATATACCTAAACTAAATTGTGCTATAGTCAATAGTTTGGTGGAGGAGAGAGTAAGTGATGTGGAGTAAAACCAAAGTGAAATGAGGGGTACGAAATAGAAAGACCACCGCCAGGTGTTCTAGAACTCCTATGCATATTTTATGTATCATCATTCATAAGTTATATATAAGCATCAAGAATATTATAGTAATATAATACAATACACACACTCTTAGAACTAACAGCTATACAATAGCAAGTGCCAGCAGAGAGGAGTCGTGGTGGCAATAAACCATATTTCACACTGGGTATATAATACGTTTTCGGAGTGAATGCATAAATATGTGGGCCATGTATTAACAAAGCATGCAGTTTTATAGGGACGAAAAACATGTATAGAAAGGATAATGAAGTAATAATAATGCCACAC
The DNA here is from genome assembly GCA_036850725.1 of Orchesella villosa. Lineage (NCBI taxonomy): Eukaryota > Metazoa > Arthropoda > Collembola > Entomobryomorpha > Orchesellidae > Orchesella > Orchesella villosa. The sequence goes on along the minus strand of JAANSM010000270.1, from coordinate 498 downwards.
ATTGGTGACTGGGGGGCAGACTACCTGCTAAATAATAAATGCGGTGCAAAAAAATTGAATCGATCTCCCTTCATTTATGCATTCATGAGAATAATATGCTTTCCATTAACGTTATTAGCATATTGTGTGTGTATATTATGCGCACTTAATATTAATGGCTTAGGAAACTAATAGGGTTTCAGCTTCGGCCTTATTCCTCATCCGCCTTTTTGTGTTCCATTGTTGCCCACTTCTTTGATAAACACAAGCTCATATAATACTTTTACATTTAGACGACCACATTCATTTTATTGTCAGTTAGATGGTTTGTTCATGCTCATCCTTGGAAACGATATGTATAATGTCAAAAACTTATGAACTCAACACAAATGCAACGTGACCACCGAATGGCAACAGCATTTGTCAAAAAGAGAAAACCCGAAGCTAAATCATTTTCATCAAAAGCAATCAGAACCGGCACTCACAAGTTACGCCAGCTTTTACATAATTCACTAAATG
>JAANSM010000269.1:0-33749 GCA_036850725.1 Orchesella villosa | reverse complement strand
ACGTGAATTTGTGGTGGTTTCGTTGGTTTTGGTTTTACTATGATTTGAAGAGGAGTTGCGAAGAAACGCATCGTATTGCGTTTGCTACTTAAATATGTTGGTGCCCTTTCTGGTATATTATACACTACTATTTTTTGTACATATTTCTTGGAGCCCTGTGAGTGCAAAGGAAACTGTGGCCCAGCAGTCAAAGGAGTATATTAGGTTACCCCTACTTGTCCTGGATAATCCTTTGGGGTCAACAGAGAAAACTGGAAGTGGTGGTGGTGCTACTGGTGAAGCCAGAGGAGGAGTGAACGGAGGTAGAGAGCAGCTCAAATTACCAGAAGCTTTGGCAAATGTGGTAAAATTTATTGAAAGTCAAGATGAGCAGGTGGACGAAGGCGAAACTCAAAATGCTGAGGATGATGAGGGGAATGAAGCTGAAGCAAATGTTGCCACAGACGGAGACGATGATGGTGATGAAGACAAAGGAGGCGAAAGGGAGAAAGAGCAGTTTGACGAAATTGATTTGATAGAGTTTGTGGAAGGGCTTGAAGAGCAAGCGGAGGAGGAAGAGAGAACAGGGATTTTCCCAGAAATTCTAGATATTTTACATGGGAAGCGTAAAACTGGGAGTGATAAATTAATATCGACAACTGTAGCACCAGTTCATTCCAGTCAGAGTGGATATCAAGTCAAATCAGTCTTAAATCGTAATGTCACCAACGTTAATAACACGATGCAGATTAGTTGTAATGAGGACGGCGATTTGATGCTGCCAACGGATGACCTATCCGACTTCTCGGATGAGATCATTGATGGGATCACAGCAGGGATTGAGGAATCATTGAGGATGTCAGGTACAAAATTGCATTTTTGCAAAACAAACAATTATTATAAAAAGTTAGATTTAGACTGTTTTCTCTTTTTGAATTGGTATTGTATCTAGAAGATGGCCTAGAACTTGATGAGAATAATAATCTCACATTTCCCGATAATTCCTCCCAAACACGCCAGTTTTCTGTGTACCTATTTCAAGGACAGTACTACGCCGAGCCACGTCTCAACCGATTCATAGACGGAGCGCTGCGAAACATGGGAACAGAGTTGAGGGTGGCGTCAATGGACCCATTGTATTTTCGAGTACTACCACGGGGTCAAGTGGCGTAAGTTGGTTTGTAGAACAGAGCACATCATATCACATCATGACACACAAACGTTGATTTCCGGGATGTTGTCAATTCTCTCTTTTTATCAGTACTAATAATCACCCCCATTCTAATTGCTAGTTGTTTATGTATTATTTGCAATGCTTTATCAAAATAATATCGTGGGATTCGTGGGAAAATTATGATTTGCACTGGTTTATGGTTATGGTTTCACTTGTATTTTCTTTCAACATAAAGATATAAGTATGAAATATACAGGCCACAATGCTAGTAGTAAAGTAAGCTAATGCTTTTTATCCCTTTACCACTTTTATCTTGAACAATAGTGAAAGAGCACAACCGATAATGGCAGCAGGGGCATCCGGCGTACGACGCCGTCGGCCTGTGAGAGTCAGTGGTCGCTCAATAGTCAAGCGACAAGTTGCTGCGTTCTTTCGTCCTCATCAGAACAAAAAACAACAGCTTCTTCGGCAGGGCCAGGAACGTAAAAGGATTAAGAATGCGCAGTTGGCAACCCGCATCAAAAATGTCAATCGTTCCCCCCTCTTCGGGAATAGACGACGCCAACAACTTCTCCAACAGCAGCGCCGACGACGCCAGAGACTGAGACAGCAGAAGCTGCAGCAAAAACTTAGAAAGAAAAAGCAGCAACAGCAAAAGAACAAGCAAAATAAAAATAAGAAAAAGCAGCAACAAATTCTTTTGCAACGAATTCGAAGGAGAATTCGACAAGATGTTGGGGGTGGAAGGATTGAAGGGCTGAGTCGAGTTGAGAGGGATGGGGATGCTGAAATGCAGCTTTTTGGGAATTACACGCTGGTAAATAGAAAACAAATGAAAGAATTCATGATTGCGCAAATTGAGTGTGATATATGCGTATTTTTGTAACATATTTTATTCGCAACAGATTCGTTCGCACATGAAAGTGGGTCCGTTAGAGCTCACCATGCAATTTCGAACCACAAATGGGATTCGAAGGTCTGGGGCTACGCTTCCCGTAATCCGTGCGCACACCGTTACGCGTGTGAATCATGAGGGCTCAGAAATGATTGACTATTTGCTTGACAGGTATTTTTCATAACGTTTAAATAATGGCATCGCTTAACCGTGAAATTTATTGTGATTTATGCGAAACTCTTTTTAAGAATTTTGCAAATTATTGCACACGCATATAGTTCATACTATAACGATTACAGACACGGTTTTCAAAATCTGCTCGACTTTTTTTTCTCAGCCATTGACTTTTTACTTTGCATGGCTGCTCCAAATAATTATAATGATTGTGAAAATTGAGTCATTGCATGCTACCTAAATATTATTATATATATACTACATGGTTTTGTTTTATCTTTTCTTTTATCTTTTTACACGTGTCATGTTTTTTGATGCATAATGTAGACCACATCCGGAAATGATACATGTTCGTGGCACGATATTCCCATTGGCCCAGAGAATCGCGAAAAACATCTTCGCACGACTCTTTCTTCCCAACTCCTTTCTGACGCTGAAACTCAGGGAAAAAGCTGGGCTTGCTTATTTATCCAAGCCGGTGGAGAGAAAGCGTTAAAGATGATAGATAGAAAGAAATAATAATTATGTATTTATTTTTTAAAGTATTTTAATGATCTCACCTAGATTCCATGTGAAAAAGAAACTAGAGGAAATGGTAAATTATTTTTGTTGATATTTTATAAAAGAAATTACTACTAGGCACTAGGACAAGCAATATACTCTAACGTGTGACATTGACATTACGATTTAACGACTAGAGTCGACTAACAATTAGACATGAAAATGACATGCATAAAAGCACGATACGATGACATACAAATTACAACGACAACGACCACAACCATTTTTGTTTTTCATATTACTAGCACTTACAACTAAACTAAAATGCAGACTTTGTAAAAACTCAGGGAAATAGTAGTAATAGAAAATTGACGATTGACAATTGACAAGCAAGACACAATTTGTCTTTTTAAATGACTATAATAACATATACTATACAACTGCCATTTAAAACTCGCTGACAATGACAATAATGACATGCTACAAAGGAACGAAAACTGTGATCCTGACTGTAATATTCAACGCCTATATTTTATTTTACATGAACTACAAAATACACTCACTAAAAGATACTTCACAGGTATGGCACACCGATTGACGGTATTACTGCTAACAGCAATCGACACAAAGACTACGTCGGAGGTAGTAATATTTTCTAATCAATAATTTGATATGACCTTTAAAGAAGTCCAATATGACATGAATGTGGGCTGGAGACGCACGGACATCAGTTGACTACATTATAGTACATTACAGACTGACAAAACTGACAATCTTGATAATAGACACTAGATGGAATGGACAATTTTACCCGAAAGAAATGACAGGAACTGGACTGGAACAATTTATAACTTTGATGTGATTATGTGATACAATACAATACACCACCAATATTTATAACTCCATTTACACAAACAGAAGACTGATTGCTAACTAACTAACTTTCATTACGCTAGTGGAATTTTTTTTACTTGGCTTGCTTTGATGAATGAAAAGGACTATAACTGATTTAATTTTATGACATTATTTAAATTCTCATAAACATGTAAACCGACTTTTGATGATGTTATTACCAATTACGGACAAACGCGGACGTCCTAATTAAAACTTGACGGATGACGGACTTATGACATAAAACAGAAAAATTCTTAATAGTGGTATACAATACAACGACTTGAACGACTTTTCATTGGTGAAGTAAACGGTTAAAACTTAAATTACCGACAAACAATATATTTTGACTTACCTTACGTATAATATAACGATTGACAAATGGACAAATCAGTAATCGTTTTAAAGTGTTACGACAATCAATCAACAATACTTGAACTACTATTTTTTATACTTTGAATTTGACAATGAAAACGACAAAAAGTTAAACGTGTGTGTATGAAAACATAATAAATTAATATTTTCAATATATTCATATATTTATATATATCTGTAGATTTATAATAACTGGCACAATTTTAATAGCAACCCAAATTATTTCCAGTGTCAACTGTTCATAAAACCTTAAAACTGTCATACAAAAACTGAGCTAGTATACTATTTCCCTTCTGATGCCTGATACCGATATCCCTCAATAAATTCTGTAATCAGTAATATCTTTGGATCCTCTAACAATTCGAAGATTAAGACTACTCGAATTAGACACATTAGAAGCCTTCGAATATCCACTATCTCTTCCCCCTCCATTCGGATTCATTCTGTTACCGTTTCCTCCACTATTCCTTCCCCTTCCATTCGGATTCGGATTCATTCCGTTACTTTTTCCTCCATTATTCCCGCCCCTTCCATTCGGATTAGGGCTCAATCCGTTACCTTTTCCTCCATTGTGCTCTTGCTTCGTCGCCCTCACATAGTTCCCCAAAGTATCCAGAGTAATCTTGTAAGACGAATCTTTGCTACCTCGGGCACGCGCTTGCTTACTAAAAGATACAGTTCGTCGAGTCTCAGGTGGAGCAAGATTATAATTATTGCCACCACCAGGATGAGTACCACCCCCACCAGGATGAGTACCACCGCCACCATGATGAGTACCACCACCACCAGGATGAGTACCACCCCCACCATGATGAGTACCACCGCCACCATGATGAGTACCACCGCCAGGATGAGTACCACCGCCAGGATGAGTACCACCGCCACCATGATGAGTACCGCCACCATGATGAGTACCGCCACCATGATAAGTACCGCCACCATGAGTACCACCACCAGGATGAGTACCACCACTGCCACGATATTGTCCAGCACCATTGTTATCGCCATTTCTGCTTCGATCCCATTTATGATTGTTTCGAGCGTCACCATCCCTGCCGTTTCTCCCATTACCCCCACCATTCCCATAATATTCATCATTATTATTATCATAATAGTTGTCACCACCGTAATCATAGTCATTCTCGTATCCTCCATTTTCATTGTAGCAACCATCACCATATTCATCATATTCATTGAAGCCTTGCCCCTGTCCAAAGTCATCATAACCATTAGCTCCACCAAAGTCATCATAACCATTAGCTCCACCAAAGTCATCATAACCATTAGCCCCACCAAAGTCACCATAACCATCAGCCCCACCAAAGTCATTTGGATTATAAGGTGGAGGTGGACCAGCACATTGCGGTGGAGGACCACAAGGTAGGGGATAGCAATAAGGCCCAGAAGGTGGACATGGTGGATAAGGGTAAGGACAAGGTGGATAAGAAGGATATGTACCAGGAGGACATTGGTAAGATGGATAAGGTGTGCAATAAGGTTGCGGTTGTGAAAGTGGCTGCAATTGGAAAGGTTGTTGAGTCATCAGTTGTGGAGGTGAATACCCTGGTATATTACCGTTAACGAGGTAGTTTGCATGAGACGTAGGGTTATTATATTGCCCAGGTTGTGCTGTTGGGGATGGATGTTTATTTTTATCTTCTTTTTCGTCTTCTTCATCCTCATCATCACTTTCATCTTCATCCTCGTCAGATTCCTCATCTTTATCTTTTTTGTTAGTTTCCCTATGTTTACTTTCATGGCCACCTTTACCTTTCCCACAGCATTTTGATTTGCAACAACATTCCATCTCCTTTTCCCCACTTGTGAAGAGCTTCATAGAATTGAGATCAATGAGGGGGTTTTGTGGAAGGCAATTGGAATCTTTGGGGAAATGTCGGAGGGTGATGGCTAACTCCTTATTTTTGAGAACTTCTTCCCCTTCCTGGCAAACGATTTCTTCTAGACACCCAACGTCAACGGTGTTTACATAAGGTTTCTGCGCAGCTTCATATTTTTCTCGGGCTAGAGCTGCGCAATAGCTTGCTTGGTAGGAGGAATTCAGTTTGTAGTATTGAGAGGTGCTGTTCATGGTCAACATAAACCAAAGGAATTCTGAAGGGAATGAAGCACCCGGTCGAATTCCGTCGTCGTCACTTTCTGAGGAAGATGATGAGCTTGATTCTTCATGCATACAGCATCCACATGCCATCCTTGGTGGTCCACAACATCCTCCACCTGGTGCTCTTCCTCCACAACAACTACGTCCTGCTCCTCTCCCTCCACAGCCTTTTGATCTGGGCCTGCTTCTGGATTTGGCCATCTTTTTCTTAGGTTTGCTTCTACTTTTACTTCTGCGTTTGGAAGACTTCCCGTTTTGGCCAGTTGAGCGAGGTTGAGGTTGCTGTTTTGCTGTGTTTTGTGTGGGTTGGTGTCGAGGTGCTGCTTTTTGAGCTGGAGGAGCAGGTGGACGAGGAGGTGGTGTCTTGGGGGCGGCTGGAGAAATAGGTTTCTTTTGTGGTTTTACCATTTTGTGGGTTGCGTGATTGTCATCACAGCAGCATAAGCAACAATCACAGTCAGCCATGCCACACCCACAATTTGGTTGAGGAGGGGGTGGCGGTGGTGGAGGAGGACATGGCGGAGGCTTACAAATCAAGTCTCCAAAAAGAAGTCTCCGAGTATCCCATAGCCCTTCGTTCATTCGGTTGAAATCAAAGAGATGAGGGAAAACCGAACAATTGTTGGTGTTGTCGTTTACGTAGCAGTTATTCGGTTCAGCGGGTGGGTGAACTGGGCGAGGCGGTTCCTTTATAGCAATATGCTTTGATGGTGGCGGAGGAGGAGGAGGTGACTGTTCGCTCTCATCGCTGTCTTCATCGCTTTCTTCGTCACTTTCTTCGTCGCTTTTTTCTTCACTTTTTTCTTCACTTTTTTCTTCACTTTCTTCTTCACTTTCTTCGTCGCTTTTTTCTTCGCTTTTTTCTTCACTTTCTTCTTTTTCTTCTTCCTCAGACGATGAAGATTCCACCTCGGGAGGTGAAGTACTTTTTTCAGGTCGTTCTGGAGAAGTTGGAGGAGACTCCTCTTCAGATTCTGATTCCTCAGACTCTTCTTCTGATTTTGGAGGTGATGGAATAGGTGTCTGTTTAGCGGTCGTAATTGGAGTGGGCTTTGGCTTTGCTGGAAGTGGCTTGTCTTCCTCCTCCGATTCCGATTCTGAGTCATCTTCCTCCTCGCTGGAAGAATCTTCTTCCAGCGCATCTTCTCCGAATAAGGATTTTCGAAGATTTTGCTGACTTTGAAAGGTTCCATCTTGTTTGTCTCGGTCTTCAACATGATTATTTAAACCATCAAGAACTGGAGTAAGATATCTGGCAGATTCCCCAGGCATAGTTTGCAGAAGTGGAATGTCATCGGGAGTTGCTGCAATCTTTCTTCCGTGCAAGTTCATTGCCTCTTCTGCATGATGTTGCCTTTGATGACCAAAGGTAATTAGACGCTGCACGTTTGTCACTTCTGGAAGACCCGGGGCAACAATTGTGTTCTGATTTTCACCATCATCCGCCTCTTCCTCTGCTTCTTTCTGATAATAATTGTGTATAATGAATGTGTTTAATCAATAATAATTAATTAGCATTAGTATTTCTAATGTATGCTTTTTATACGCACATGTTTCGATCGGGCGATCAACAAATGAGGGTTATGTGCTGCTATTGAGCATCTTTCTCGTTCTCTGAGTGGAGCAGCGCTATTGAATTTGTGTAACTTTGTTGGAACATCCGATGCTTTGGTAATGAAGGTGCCATCTTTTCTCGTTCCTTGAAACCGTTTATTCTGCTCCCCTTCATGCAGATGATTTTTCGCCATTGCATCGGCATGGGATGCCCCCGCACTTATACAATGAAATTTACCCATGATTTACAAGAAATTTTGATTGTCTTTCTAATTTTTTCACAATTTAGGCATTCATATTGTTATGATGAATGAGGATCGCTGCCAAATTAGTAAGAAAACTTGTTATTTTAATACGGAAATTTTGATTTTGGACGAGCCATGACTCAAACTGAACACTTGAGATTTTGGGGCTTGACAATGACTGCAAGAAATTTAAAGACAAGTACATTATGTTATAAAATAAAACAAAACATCTTAAAATACTGCTGAATAATCAATTCATGTTTCTACGGTGGTGATAAGCATTGAAGAAGAAAGGAATGTGGCAAGTGTATAAATCAATACAAGGTTTTCGTTAGTGTTTCGTGCTTTTTCGCTAGTTTCTCTAACAAATGTGAAATGAAAGCTTTTATGGGTAAAATTATTGATTTAGCCTTATGGTACTACTCGCTTTAGAAGAGCTAATCACAATGTAAACCATTATGTGCCATAAAAAATGTTTTAATCAGGCACACCCCAAAGTAAATAAGCAATATACTTCAATAGTCTTATTTGTTAATGAGGAATTGCCCTGCGATGGATGATGAAGCTATACAGAGATGACAGAACTTACGATGTCTGACTTATCTTCATCTCTTACTTTCTTGTATGCTTTGCTCAGCTAAAATGGAATCGATGTAAATGACCTGATAAGATGAAACAAGGAGACAATGAAGTTCGCCGACTTAACTACAAGAGTTCATGTTCACAAGCATTAGAACTCAGAACTCACTTGGAGTACGCGAGGTGTATTGCTTGACTCATTCACCTTCACCATTTCATACATATGTGGAGAAAGTTCTCCCAAGCTTATTGAAGTTATCAAACAATGGCGTTCATAGAGGACCAACCCAAGCCAAATATATTGTTTGGTGAGCCAAGAGCGCTTTTAACCTTAAAGCGAAACATTAACTTCTTCTCAAAAGTTTTACTCATTCCATTCGATCTCAAATGGGTGGAGCGTGAGAAATCATATAGAATCATTAAATTCTCCGTTTATCGCAAGGTTGAAAATGTTAATTTTTTCATTTAAAATTTTAATAAATTGGGATTAAATCTAATTTGTAATACATTCTTTTGTCTGCAAACTAGATACCCTGTTTGGTGTGCGTTATGGGAAGCGTTTTCATGCTTTTCCATGGATCATACACGGTTTACTCGAACAGTGTCAGTAAATCCATTAACTTCACAGAAGATTTAACCCTCCTCTTCCTAGTTTCTTTTTTGCTTATACTAATGACCTGGGTAAGCATTGCATGGTTGTTATACATCATTTGGTGTCGTGCGGACGGAATTGAACGTATTTTTAATACAACAAAGCACTTCAAAGTGTCACCAGTTCCTTCCCCATTGACATGGATGTATCCTATCATATTCTACATTTTTGGTAACCTGAGTATGTGGACGACATCTGCAGGCGCTTTTACAGTTAATGATGGGTCCCGTTTAGGAGCAAATTTAGTGTTATATTTTATTCGATTATTTTATTGTTTGGAAAATCGATACTTTTATAAAATTATTCAAACCTTTTTTAAAGTTTTGATTGTTGCGGGTTGCCAATACACAGCTATGCTCCACTGTACTATGCTCACTTTAGGAATCTCTTTGAGAAGTATTGGAAAAGAGGTGAAGGGAAATTTGTCTTCGATGCAATGTCACGAGTATGACTCTGCCTCCTCCTTTAACAAAGGGTTGGAAATGTATGATACCTTGGCTAAACTGACGAAAGAAGTTAACGCTGTCTTTAGCGGCTTAGCATTCGCTACATACATTTGTAACATAATTTTCCTTATTCAAATCCCACTGTGGTTGACATATGCTGCACAAATTAATGAAAAATTGAATATTGTGATTTACATCCTCATTTGTCAAATGGTTTGGTGGACTTGTAGCGAATTTCATCGGATGGTAACTCTAATTAATGCTTCTTTTTTAAGATAAAAATCTTATACTAAAATATTTTTTGATGCAGTTAATTATTAAGTTCATTTCCATTTCACAGACGCATTCAGCATTGAATCATTGGATTCACAAAAGTTTACACCGAAAAGTAGCAGTTGAAGATCGACTCAAGCTTATCACACTTTCTAATTCGATCACGACGCGGCCCATAGCCTTATCTTGTAGTTATTTTGCAATAACACATCATATGCTAGCCACGGTGAGTACATTGTGTTTTGTAGCATAAATAATATCATTAAAACTAAAAGCTTGTTTGTACGATGTTGATGTATGAGGAAATCAGTTCTTACAATTTTGTTTGTACTCACTTAGACATTTGGGGCAATTATGACGTATGGAGTTATTGTTCTTCAGCTCCAGTTGAAGCCATCAACCGTGAAATTAATGTACCAATTTAATATTTCATCCGAATCAATATTTCCAGAATGAAATGGATTGTTATCTGTGTATTAGGTTCACATATAATATTTTAGCTTTTACATTATTTGCATGCATTACTTATTCTTATGTATAAAGTACGTAAGTTGCCTTTCTGCACTTTCACATATGTAATAAAGGTTCTACATAAGAGTGATTTCAAGTCAACACGGTGAAATATGTGGGAGGCAGTAAACCAATAAAAAACAATAAAACTTGTGCGAACTATAGAACTACATATTTATATATGTAACAGTTTCTTCAGCATGTACTGATGTATATGCATAATACCCGTTGTATTTCATTATGTTTTATATCATTTTGTTCCATTCCATTAGTTTCATTCAAGGAAAACCCTTTCGTTGTAGTCCTTCCGCTCCAGGCGGCTCAACAGCACGTTTGCACAGCTGCCCTTGAAAGTTTCATCTAGAAAAAGGCTGCTGCAACCACAGCGATTCTTAAGCGTAATGGCTGATGTTTCTTTCTTGATTCTCTGGCGTGGTATGTATATGACACAGAGAGAAAGAACTATAAAGGAGTGTCGACATGGTAGGATATCTGATCCCTTATTTCCCCCTCACTGGGAGTTTCCTTTGTTAGCACAACTGTTTTCCTTGCCGTAATGTAAACAGGATATCGTTATTATTGAAATGTCTTTTGGGTAAGTAATAGTTTGTTGGGGTCGGCTTTGCTTACTGCTGGGAAAAAGGATCGAATTCTCGGAGGCATGGAGCATCTAACAATATGAGTGTTTTTATTTGAGTACAATAAGGATTATTGATTCCAGTGGGGACTTGCTCCAGTCTCCAGTTCAGATTAAGTATGTAGGACAGATGCTGCCTCTCACTTTTCTCTTATATTGCAAAAGTGAAAAGTTTGCAAATTGGGGAGTTGAGAAGAATAGAAAGTATGTTGCTTTTGCTTTATATGGAGCGCCTGAATAATACTGAAAACCACATGGAAAGAATACTCAAATAGTCACTAGGCTCGTGAGCCTCAAGACATCAACAGCAACGGCAAATAAGGTGCCGTTTATTTGTATATATTGTCTTCCAAAAGATTCTCATTCGGGTGAGAAAGTAAGAGCGGAAGAATCTTTTCCACGCACTGGTTTATCAGAAAGTGATAATCAGGTCGAGTTACTTACACAATGTTAGAAAGCAATGAGCTCGTGTGTAATATATGAGGTAGACCGCAATGAAAAATACTTATATTATTGGCTTGTTTGGTGAGCCAAAGGCTGCCGCTTATTTGGCGAAAGCTATTTCGTTCTACTCACGACTTTTCCTACTCCCATTCGCGGTCCAGTGGTCGGAGCCAAGGAGGACGTATAAAATTTCTAGCTTCAATGTCTATCAAAAGGTAAGCGTATGTGTTTTCAAAGTCTCCAATGTTGAATGTGTTTCAGGATTTTTAATATCGTCTTTAAAATGTCAATTTGTTTGCGGTTTTAGATGGTATGGGCAATTTTTGTTATTGGAAACACAATTTCCTTCCTCTTTTGGATTTCCATGTCTGTTGGAGAGATGGAGGAGCTAGCTAAAAGTGGGGACACTATGGCTGGCATCTTGATTTTGCTATGCTTAATCCTCACCTGGTTATCTGTGAGCACTGTCATTATGACTATATGGTTTCGACAGAAAAAAATCGTTAGCTTTCTCCAATCCCTTCAAGAACTCGGACTTGAGGTTCTTCATTTACCCTCAGCAACTGTGAGTTACGTTAACAAACAGCATATATGTGCATATTATCCTTTTTAGAATGACATGCGATGTGTTTTTTGGGGTATTTAGATTTGGCTTTGTCCAGTTCTTTTTTACTTCGCCTCCTCATTAACAAACATTTCATCAACTACTGGCCGAATAACTGTATCTCACGGATCAAAAATGGTAACAAAAGGAATCATCTGCTTGTTCAAAAATCTTGGGATTATTGAAGAATGTCAAAGTGTGATTTGTCGCGGGGTGAGCTTTACACTTCGCTCATTCTTTAAATTGATAATATTTCATGGTGGCTGTTTTTGCTCCATGCCTCATACGCTCCTACTCACGGTGTCCATTGGCTTAAGGCAAATTGGGAAGGAAGTAATGAGAACAGTGGAAAGTCGAAGTCTTTCTGTAAATGAGGTATAAATGATAAAATAAAAATCTTTGTAATTTTGTGACTTCCATATAGCATAAAAATGTAACATTTTTTGTGAATTATCTGTTCCATAGGGTTTGAGATTATATGAAAAACTGAGAGCAATTTCAAACGCTGCAAACTCAGTTTTTGGGAGTATCATGTTGACCCATTATCTTTGCAACTTGACCTATGCTATCCAAACTCCATTTCTATTTTCTGAAGCTGGACAAATGGTGGAGGATGTCAATTACCTACTGTGGCTTATTGTCAGCGCTTTGATTTGGTGGACTGGAAGCGAGTTTCATAGATTGGTACCCTATATACATATTTTCACTTAATAGGTATCGGAGTAATGATAATGATATAAAATTTTGGATTATTTAATCTTTGCAGGTGCATGAAGCTTTCAGAAAGTGGATATTTGTCAACATCAATCAAGACATGTGCCTTGATGACCGGTTGAAGTTATCCATTATGTCAAGCACAGTGGAGAAGGATTCCGTTGGATTGTACTGTCGATATTTCATTGTTACCCATCGATTTCTGACTACTGTAAGCCAATATGAAATGAAGTGTGCTTTTAACTTCAACAAAATTTTTGAATTTTTATACCTTAGGTTACATTTTTGTAAGTTGGTATAGTTGATATGCTTATAAATGATTTATTATGCAGACCTGCGGTGCGGTTCTCACGTATGGAATGATAGTACTTCAAGTACAATCAAACCGGTTGGAATATGTCGGGGCAAAGTAATAAAACCAATGCGTGAATTGATTTTAATTCACACACAACACCTATGAACAATAAAATCATGAATGTATTTGAAGGAAAATTAGCTAAAATACAACCAAATAGCTAAGTTATAAAAGTCACACCACAAGACAGGGTGAACTATAATAAAATGTCATTCTATTATTTACATGTATGATGAAATTACTCTGTATCAGTAATCATTAAAAACCCTCGAGACACTTTAAATACGTAATAATAAATTCATATAAAACCATTTACCATTTATTTCCAACATTATAATTTATCATTCATAAATTAGTTCTTCGTGCATACAATCAAGAGTTAAGAGCCCATTATTTTTCTACAGGAATATTTTATTAATATTGTAGTGGAAAGTTTAATATTTCTATGTCTATTCATTTTTGTATTGATTTCGTTCCTCCAAGTAGTACTGAATCCTTTTCGTCGGTCCCAAAATAATTCTTGGTAGCCAACGAACATCATTTACATCATTGGGATCTGCACCAACGAGTCTGTAGTGGAGAAGCATTCGTGCTAGACTAACTTTTAGTAATATCATTGACAGTCGTTTTCCTATAAAATAAAAATAAAACACAATATACAACTAACATTCGCTTCAAACTTCAAAGCCGTGTTTTAGTATATCTTTAACCATAATAATTCTATTCAAATCTAAAATTACTCACCAATGCAATTTCTCAACCCTCCGCTATAAGGTACAAACGAATGTTGATCAATATTCTTACAAGCTTCCTCGCTAAAATGTTCTGGGTCAAACTTTTCAGGGTTTGGAAACACCCGAGGATCTCTATGCAATCCAGGTGCCCAAACAAAAACAGTTGAGCCAGCAGGTACTGTGTAGCCTTCCTCTGTACAGGGATGCAAAATCATCAATGAATGAGTAATATTTAATCATAGTCAAACTTTTTAATTTAACTCTTGCTCACCGAGTACAACGTCAACTCCTGTTGAGCGCATCAATATTGGAACGACTGGGTACATTCGTTGGGTCTCCTTAATAAATTGTTCCGTGTAAGTGAGACGAGACAAATCGTCAAAGGTAGCGGGTTGATCGATGCCATCCCCGAATACATCTAGGATCTCCTGATAAACTTTCTCTTGGAGATGTGGATGCAATGCAAGCATATATGTTATTATGGACATAGTTTCAGCAGTTGTATCATGTCCCTGTATACGTTACAAAACATTTTATATAATTTTTATGATATTTCAATCAAAAGTACAAATATGAAATGGTTATTTAAGCCTGTTGTAATTTGCTTACGCCAAGTACAAAGGTATTCATTTCATAAACCATGTACTCATCAGTTATCCCATTTCTTGGATCTTTGGATAGTTCAAGGAGTGTATCCATAATGGCTAGCCTGAATCCTAAAAATGCAAGTGCATATTATATATATTTTATGTTTTGCGTGTAAATAATGCTTTCATCTGATAGTGTTACGTGGTATGCAAGTATAAGTAGTATATAGTATGATTATATCTTTTAAAAAGTTTACGTTTCTTGTTTGGGTTATCATCCTTCTCCTCTTCGTCTTCTTTTTTGAGTTGAGCTCGTCTTTCAGCAATGCTCTACACATAAATACAAATATATTTCAAATGTTTTTAAAAACTTTAGTACAAATATTGAAACGCAAGCACAATCGAACGGCACCGTCATTCTTAGTTTAAAAAACCTCTGTCAGAGGAAAAATACTTATACTTTCTACCAATATGAAGTTACTATTTCTATTTAACTTTACCTTCATATACCATGCGGAAGCACGATCACGTATCTCCTGACTCTTTCTTCCTTGTGGATGTAAATTCCATATCCATTTTGAACGAAGAATAGGATTTACCCACCGTGCTAGCATCATGTCTTTCATACTGCACACGCAGACAGCAGAATCATAATGGAAAAAATTAATCCAAGTTTTTCAATTTCATGTTTGTTAAATACGATTTTGAAATTTTTTAAGATGAAATGAAACTTACTGTTCACTTTCGTCCATAGTAAATGGTACTTCGGGTGAGCCTTCCAAATGGTTAGCCCGTACGCCAACAACACTTTCTATTGAAAACGAATTAATAAATAGACATGTAGATCGATAGAGGTATTCTGAAGTAGAGATGTAAAATAACTTGTTACTAGAATCGAATATTACGTACCGGCAATCATTCCCATGAAAAAATTATGAAATATTTGACGCATGTCAACAGGTATCTTGCTCATTTCAATATGCTCTTCTTTCCTTCCTTTATATTTGGTTATTTCTCTACGAATGGCTCTACAAAACTTTAGGGAATCTTCGTTGACAATGTCTAAAAAGTCTTGTAGAATTCGGCCATTGAGGCCCGGAGTCAATATTTTTCTATGGACTTTCCATTTGTCCACTGTTAACAAAAAAAATTCATGCCTGTACGAAAATTTAACACATAAGAAATAAGAAATAAAACGTCTTTATAAAAATTTGCTAACCATCAGCTATTACAAGTCCTTGTCTATCTCCAAACACAATGCTCATAACGGTATTAAAAATTTCCGGCTTTCCAAGTTGATCTGATGATCCTAGTATTTTCTATAAATTATATGCAATAATTTTAAAGTGATAATAAGGTTATGTGGCTGTGTCAATAAGGAAAAGAAAGATTTACGAATTTTTGGTTCTAAGTCCTATGTCCTACCTACCTTCACATTCTCCTTTGAATGAACAACAACCATGGGTTCCTGTACCATCCATAATTTGAAACAACCAGGAAACTTTCTGCTGTACTCATTAAACTTTTCAAAAATCCCTAAAAATCATTTGAATTTTAATTATAGAATGGTATTTTTTAACATAATACAATTTATTATGAGTTTTACTTAAATGTGTACCTTCATAAGGTGTCCATAAAAGGTCTGCCGTGACAATGAAGGGGATCACTAGAGGTCCATGGATTGAGTTTATTTTTAAAGCCTTTCGGAGGTATGATCTTCCCAACTTATTGAAAAATATTAATGCCACCCCTATCATAATAGTTAAAATCAAGCTAAAATTACTTTTAAAATGCTTGATAACCGTGGCTGACACATGTTGAGTTGTAAAGAAGGTGCCGAAATCCATGTTGGTACAAAATGACTATGTATATGCCACCTCGCGTTATTGTTATGCTCGTTATATCTGTATAACTAAGTTGGAGTTATTGTTTCGTCTCACTCTCTCACCCATTTCTAACTCATTTTACATCGGAACATCTAAATTTATAATGCCAAACGCGTTCGCTGCACATTATCATGCTCGAATCATTTGTTAATGTTGTATCAAATGCATGCTTTAGTCTGTAGCGGCCTTATTTCTTTTCGGGCTACATCCTTCATAGTTTATATATAGTGATATTATGTTGCATCTTTAAGTAAGCTCTGGGTTTTAACCTAGGCATGGAGAAATCAAAACAAATGTCGCGAGTTTTTGGGATATAGCTACATGAGTTTGACTAAAATCAAAGAAAAAAAGGCCATTCTTCGTAAATGTCTGGGTAGGTATGGATATACGAGGAAAACAAGTACATATTGCACATTGGGGTTTTCACAACATGTTAATAACCTCTTCAGCAACACAATAGGCAAAACAATGTACTATGTTGTGGATATGGTTACGATTCGCAACTCTGATGCTTCTTCTTTGCAGCTTATTTAATCCTTTAGTAGTTTTTACAGATTTTATTGTGCGTTAATGGTTTCTTGGAAGCTATTTTATCGTAGGCTGCGATACGTATTTTTTATTGACGATGGTGGTGCAATACACACCAGTATTTTTAGTCGTGTGTGTTAATAGCATCTGTCTGTAAATGTGTACTTTTCTGTATTAATCAAGAACTTCATTCAGATTATACGTATGCATTATGCATTATGCAGTATGCAGTATGCAACCAAGTTAGTTACTTATTGGTTCATGCTAACATGAAACAAGTTTCGATTTTACTTGTAGCCTTGTATATTGTTTCAACATTTTAGTTGTACTTGAACTTCAATTTGCTATTGTTTTTGGATTTACATTTAAGTCACACATCTTTATAAGTCGAAATAAAAAATTTGTTTCTTTGCCCCTTTTTGGCCTAATGAAAGAATATGAATTCTGAATACTTGCCCACAAAATGACTTTTTTATACAGATTTTCTACTAACTCATTTCTATTTCAATCACAAATACCTTACTGTTTAGGAAAATGACATACTGTGGTGCAATCTCCAGCCCAAAGATATGACGCCGTTACGGCTGAAACGGATATGCATGCAAACTTTACATGTAAAATGAGTTCTCAGTAGAAACGTCGCATCATAAATATTAAAAATGTTATACTACGCAGCAGATCGATAATACGTAATAACAAATTATAAATTTATAGAAAATTGAATTTTTAAGTTGACGGGAAGGGGAATAAAAATCAACAAGAGTGAAGATTGCGAGTGTTACAAACAAATACAACGTAACGTAGCTATAATGCGCGCACCTATATATAATTTATATTGTAAGTGGTGCACATCTATACAGCCAGATAATTAATTATAAAAAAAATTTATGTTAAAAGCTGTTTAAACTGCTTTGGATTGCTTTTGTCGTTAATTTGATGAATGTTTGCTTATTTCCGTAAAAAGTCTTTTAATCCACTTCATTAAAAAATGCTTATAGTACGTATTTTGTGTTTGGAAGGATTGCATCTACGAGTATATTCTGTCCAATAACATTCCACACCAGTTTTCATGAGAATCCTATTTTTGGACTATTATCTATTCTATAAATCCGAAATAAATAGAATAACTAAACTATCATAAAATATGAAAAATTTAAACCGTTTTATTAAGCACCGAGAAGAAACCAGAGAGTTTACGAAGGATGAATTGCGAAATCCAAAATATTTTCCATCATATTTCATTTATTTCATCAATTGCTTTTACCATTTTGGTCTCGTTCCATATGCAATACATTGGGATTCGACTCTTGAACAACTAACGTTTCATCAGCATTGGTTGCAGCGAGTATTCCAGAATACAAGTTCCTATTATTAACTCAAAGCAATCACCTTTGTTTAACTGTCAGTCAGAGCTCAGACCCTAAATTTAGGGTCCGGCTGAGACCCTATATTTAAGGTCCAGGACCCTAAATTTAGGGTCCGCATTTTTGGGACCCTAAATTTAGGGTCCTAATAATTAATTAATTGAAAAAATAGAGTAACAAAAACTGTTGAGGAGTAACAAACATTAAAAATCAGTTTTAGAATCTTAAAAATATTTAGAAACTTTTCACCATGGCGAATAATTTTTCACCTTGGGGTTTTTTTATATTAATTTTTTGAAACTTTTACTATTTTTGGGACCCTAAATTTAGGGTCCCAAAAATTCGGACCCTAAATTTAAGGTCCAGGACCCTAAATTTAAGGTCCAGGACCCTAAATTTAAGGTCCGGCCGGACCCTAATTTTAGGGTCTGAGCTCTGACTGACTGTGTAATGTTTTGCACCCTGTTTTCTAGATAGTTTGTGGAGCTATCCACTTCGTAGTACTCCAACAGCACACATTGTGGACTTTTAAGGATTCCCTAAGTTTGACGTGGAGACTCCAACTAGAGGATATACAAAAAGTGATTCTCTTCTGTGAAAACATTTGCTTCTTCTCAATGACAGTGCTTTTCTTCCACTTGGTTTGGTCAAGAAAAAAGAGGGATAAATTTGTGACCTTCATTGCAAACACCTGTATGGATTTAAGATATTGTAAAGATATACGACGGAAGGTATCCAATATTTTATCCAATTATTTAAGCAGAAGCAATTACTTACTCATTTTATGATATGATGAAAAGCATGAGGTAAATCTCCATTTTGCTATAGGCTTTGGGGTTAATTTATGGATGGCTTACAATAGTAATTATCCAGTTGTTTGCAACAAACCACAATCGACAGGAAATTACGAGGATAGTAAATTTATTAACATGCTTAACTACATCTGCCTTCAACGTGATTTTGGCTGATGAATTTAATGAAATTGTTTATAGCTGCTTGTTCCCATTCGTCATGATGGGCACATTGTTGGTCAAAATTTTCTTTTTAGTTTTGGTCCCAAACTTTGTCCTGTTTGTGGGATTGATAGCGCGTCAACTTGGAAAGGATTTTTATTCAGAGTTATTGGCGTGCAAGACCATTAGCAAAGTAATTTTTTCAATCTGGCTATAAAAATGCGTAAAAACGACTCCAAATTTTTGTGTTGAAATTGGCCCTCTCTTTTGAATTTCACAGGGAGTGCTGGCTTGCGAAAGGATTAAAATGAAAACAGATCTCATGAACCAAGTTTTTGGAACCTTTCTGCAGACATTTTATTTTAACAGCATTTTAATTTTTGTTCGATCATTCTACCTGATTGGTGATAGCAAGTCAGTGATTGATAGATGGGTTTTACTCTGTTATCTTTGCATATTTATCAGTAGCATTGTATTTGCATGTGAGTTTCATTCACGGGTGCAAAAGGCTGTTAGAAAATATTCCCGTATGCAAAAACTGCGTGAGGATCTGAGTTTGGAGGATAGACTTAAGTTGACAACCCTCTTGTTGGAAATGGAAACGGATTTGGTTGCACTTTCAACCCCCTTCTTTGTCTTCACTTATCAATTAATATGTTCGGTAAATGCTTACAACTCTTTTTATTTCTAACTTCTGCTTCTCTGCTTGTTGTAAAGATTATATCTTATTTTTTATTCACAGTCAATCGGAGTTATCATAACATACGGAATTTTGGTTTTAAGTAATAATAAAGAAAGTAGCCCAATGTGAAATCATTAACACATCTTCAGTATTTCTTACAAAATAATTCGAATAACCAATTAAAATTAAAATCTAATAAACTAATAACAAAAGCAACATATTTGTTAAATTCGGTTCTAATTTATAATAATTATATTATTTCTTTAAAAGAAGGAGAAAGTAACATTAACAGATTATGTTCGTTCCTCTAAATAATATCGAAATCTGTTGGATGGACACATGATAACTCTAGGCAGCCACCGAACATCCTTTAAACACTTTGGATCTGCACCAACTAGCTTGTAGTGTAGGAGCAGTCGAGATAAAACCACTTTCAATTGTATTACTGCCAATCGTTTTCCTAAAACAAGTAAAAAAAACTTGTAAAATAACGTTTATCTCCAGAATCATTACGAATAATTTTATTTACGTTTTGAAAATGGTTTTAATTTCATATTTTTACCGATGCAATTTCTCAACCCTCCGCTGTACGGAACATACGCATATTGGTCAACATTTTTAAAAGCTTCCTCGCTAAAATGTTCAGGGTCAAACTCATCAGGGTTTGGAAACACACGAGGGTCTCTATGTAAACCTGGTCCCCACACAGCCACAGTTGAGCCAGCAGGTATTGTGTAGCCTTCCTCTAATTATAAAGAGTTTTATTGAAAATCAATTAGTAAATTGCTTTATTCCATTTTTCCAGCTTCCATTTCCAGCTTCAACTTTGCTTTATTTAGTGATTTATCCATTTTACCTAAAACCACATCACATCCCGTTTCCCGCATGACCATTGGGACGACTGGAAACATGCGCTGAGTTTCCCGTACAAACTGTTCCATGTATGTTAGGTGAGATAAATCTGCTAGTGTTGCAGGGCGATCTTTGTCATCGCCAAAGACTTGAAGTATCTCTTGATAAACTTTCTCTTGGAGTTCAGGATGAATGGCTAGCATGTATACTACTATCGATATAGTTTCCGAAGTTGTATCATGCCCCTAATATTTCATGATAATAAAAGGAAAATTCTTATATAAACATTTTAATAAGTAGGTAAGTATAAGATAGTAGATAGTAACTCACCCCAAGCACAAAAGTATTCATCTCATATGCTAGATATTCATCGGTGATTTCATTTTTAGGATCTTTCGATAATTCAAGAAGTGTATCCAGAACTGCTCGTCTGAAACCTAAATACGCAAAACAACAAGTTATATGCTTTCTTACACCTTAATTATGCAGTCAATGGTTAGACCTACAGTTTATAAATTCGTAGAAACTCACGTTTTCCATTTATGTTCTTTACATGATCATTGTCATTTTCTTTCTTCAGTTGGGCCCTTCTAGCAGCAATGCTCTGCGAGAGACGTAATATGCGATGAGGTGAGTAAAAAGGAAAAGGGATGGGGATATATTCTATAGAATGGGGACTGTAATTGAATATGCAAAATATTTGAAACTTTTAAAAGCATTTACCTTGCGATACCATGCGTGGGCATCATCCAGCATCTCTTTAATTGGTTTTGCAAGAGGATGAAATCTCCATATCCAGTCATAACGAAGAAGTGGATTCATCGAGCGAGCTAGAAACATGTTTTTTACACTGTGCAAAAAAAGTTTACATAATTATTATAATTGTTGATTGTTTTTATAATTAATGAGTTAGTATTAAAATTAAAATGCCTTGAAGTATTACTAGTCGCCAGTTTTGATGGTAAATGGGGCATCAGGAGATCCTTCCAAAAAATCCTCTCGAACACCAACAACAGCTTCTAAAAACGAAATTGAACTTTAGAAAGGTCACTAAATTAAAAAAAAAATACACGTAAATAATGAACATAATGATTTCACGCACCGAGAATCATTCCCATGAACAAATTATGAAATATTTGGCGCATGTCAACGGGTATCTTGCTCATTTCATTGCTTTCTTGATTTTTCTCTTTCAATTTAGTTAAAATCTCTTTTCCAATAGCTCTGCAAAATTTGAAAGACTCTTCATTGGTAATATCCAAAAAGTCTTCCAAAATACGACCGTTGACTGCTGGAGTCAAAACTTTTCGGTGATCCTTCCATTTGTCGACTATCCACATATTACAAATATGAGGTTGGGCCAAACAAATTATGGAAAATATAGTTCAATTAAAAAATTGTATTTACTACTGACCGTCAGCAACAAGAAGTCCTTGTTTTCTTCCGAATACACTATTCAGAACAACTTCATAATACTCTGGTTTCTTAAGATGGTCTGGTGATCCAAGAATCCGCTGGTATACAAATTAATATAAAATTGGTATAAAAAATATGTATTCAAACTTAGAAAGAAAATTAGAAAGGTACAGCCTTTAGCAAACACGTACCCTGACATTCTCCTTGGAGTGGACAACAATTGTGGGCTGCTGCAACACCCACAATTTAAAACAACCAGGAAACTGCTTACAATATCCATTAAACTTCTCAAATAAGCCTGAAAAGTTTATATAAAGAGTTTATTTTTCTGAACTCGTTCCATATTGCTTATTAGCAACAAACCTTCCATTCGTTATAAATAAGCAATGCGTTTTTACTCTTAACAAAATATTAATATACCTTCATAAGGTGTCCGTATAAGATCAACGGTTGCAATAAATGGAATCGCAAGTGGCCCTTGGATAGCATTCAGTTTCAAGAAGCGTTGAAAACTTGACGTAATTCTTTTCAAAAAAGATTTTGCAAAAACCAGCAGCCCTACTACGACTAGCGCAATTGAAACTGAATATCTGCTGTAATATTTGGTAACTGTTTGTGGGAGTACAACTGGTTCGAGGGGCAAACCATTTTGAGATGAATCCATTTTGAGATAAATAATTATGAGATATATGTTTTCTGCCTGAAAAATAAGGAGATGAGACCTGTGTTGTCTCCAACCACTTGGCCATTTCTACTAGATTTATTTTTTAGATGAACAAAATTTATAGAAGTTTGTTGGCATTCATTTGATTTTGTTTGTGTTATTGTGTTACACATACTGCGTAACAGACGTAATAATTTGTTTTGAAGACTGGTACTTTCCAAAAATATTCTGCTCTACAATCAATAATCAAATGAATATCCTGATTTTTCTTGAGTCCGAAAGCATCCTGAAACCTCGATTAAATCTCTACGCAGGAAGATAAAAGGTAGCAGACCTATTGCCCAAACTACGTAACAATTAAAATTTAATTTGTTGTTCAAAAAGTAAGTAAGAAATAGGCGCATATACGACTTACCAAGTAACTCATTGATCGATGGAAACATCTTTTCTCACGTCTTTGTTGATGAGAATAGCAGAATAAAGTCTGAAATAATTTATACCACGAAACCACAAATAGCTGAGATGTACTATTTTTGCTCAACACAGTCAAAAGTGCAACATAATTCTCATGATGATGATGATGAGATTCAGGTTATTGAACAGTACTCGGAAATTGTAATATTTTTAGAGAACTATGTATGCGAGCAAAACTATTATGCACATGTGTAGCATCCTCATTAGCATCAATTGTAGGTGGATAAGTCTCATATATGTTGCAAGTAACACATTTCGTTTGCTTTTTAGAGTATTTATGGCGTATAGACATTGAACAGTCAATAGTGCACATACTGTCAGCGCGAGTCATAGGATTATGAACAAAGATTTTATTTTATTTTATATGTATGCCATAGAGTAAGATTTTATTAGGAATATTTGAGTTGAGGAGAGCATGCTACATCATTTTATATTGATCTGGATAAGTTTGTATGATTTTTACTTTAGTGTCTTTGCTGTCAGTCTGGTGAAAAGTCGGATTTTTTAGCAAGCTCTCTGATCTCATGCCGTTGAGAAATAGACAAGGATTTTATCTTTGATTTTGTGACAAGCTTTTGCTTGATTGAAATTTAAATAGATCTATAATTAAATTGTTGATATTGATTATTTCTTGCGTTGTTCATATTCAATAAATACTTGAAAATTATATCAGTTTTGTGCTTCAGCCCATTGAATTTTCAGTCATTCAATTAGTGCATGCTGTATAGTTTAGTCCGTTAGGGCATTTACAAAGAACTAGCATTTTTACGCCGATTTTGAATTGCATACGGCAANCTAGCATTTTTACGCCGATTTTGAATTGCATACGGCAAAGCGACCTATCGTAGAAATAAAACTCCAAATTCACGAACTACCCATCAGTCTAGCCGTACTGATACATACCAGTGCGGTTTTTTCGTTGTATTTTGGCGAAAGGGAAAAATCGGGAGGTCAAAGGTGTATGACATATGGCAGATAATTTATATTAACTACTTTTAGCAATTTTTCCGTTTGCATTATATACGTTCAACGTATTGCAATTGCCCCTGCTGATGTTTTAATGAAAGGTGTGGCATATAATATATTTTAATTTGCACATTTCTTTGCTTCTTTATTGCACATTTTAATTTAATCCAAACTCATGAACATTATTAAATTGATTTTACATTAATTTTAACGTAACTATTACATTAAATCCAATAAAAAATGAAGTATTCATTCTTGATTTGAGCGATCAAAAATTAAAAATATAATTTATTTCCTTTCATGTACTTCAAACTTCAAGATTTCATGAGGATCTAAGCTTATCCTTGGAAGCATATGGATGTCCTCAACTCTTTGCTCACATTTTATGGAAAAATGGAGAAAGAACTTGGCCAAGACACCCTTGATCTGCATTTCCGCCAAATGTTGAACTTAAAATAGAAGAACATGGAATAAGTTTATGTGCATTTTGTTAAAGGTTTGCTATGCTATGCTGTAAAAATGCATATAATATGTTAATACAAGTTTACCAATGCATCCTCTAGGTCCTTCACTAAATGGGATGTATGCTCCGGGTGGAAACTTCGCCATATTTTCAGGGGTGAACCTTTCTGGCATGTATTTTTCCGGATTTGGAAATACTTGTGGATTTCTATGCAATCCTGGAATCCATATGGCTACCCGGGAGTTCTTTGGGAGGAGAGTGCCATCTACTTCTAAATTTACAATTAAAATATTCATTACAAAGATGCAACAATCATCAACTGTCCTTGACAAGTTGACGGTTCATTAACGAATCTGATTAGTAGTAAAATTATTAAATCCAAACCTGAAATAATATCAGCCGTTAAAGTTCGCATAATCAACGGGATCGAAGGAAACAACCGAAGAGTTTCTTTCAAACACTGATCCAAATACTTCATCTTTTTTAAGTCTTCATGTGTTAAAGACCGATCTCTATCTTTATCAACAACATCATCCAATTCTTCCTGAAGTTTTCTTTGAACATCGCAGTTATTTCCCATCAGAAGAGCAAAATTCAGTAATGCAGCTGCGCTAGAATTGTGACCCTGGAAAACAATTTTTGAAACACTCAAAACTTTAAAAACCGTCATGTTAAATTGAAAATAAAACGTGTGAAAAAGAGGATCCTACTGTGACTGTAAACGTATTCATGTGCTGCTGCAACTCCTCCTCTGAAATGTCATTCTTATCTCGGGCCTGAATGAAATAATCCATCAATGTCTCCGGGGTTTCAGGTCCTCTTTGCCTTCTTAACAAGATTCTCTAATGAAATCGTATGTGTAATAACAATTTTGTTTTCAATATAAATATTGAAAATTAATCAAATTTGTCGACAAATTTGGGAACTATCTTATTTTACCTCCTGCACGAATGTAGTGACCATGTTGAACATTTCGGTTTCAACTCGCCGAAGCGGGTGGATCGCCCATATCCACTTGTTTCTCAAATGAGGATTAAGCCATTTATCCATTAACATGGATTTGGTTCTTTGAAAAAAAGAACCATCAAGATAGCAGTAAACTTACTTTAATCTATTCAAGATTGCGAAATAATCTATATAAACGAAAATTATTTGTATTTACCTTTTTCCAATATCAGCGTATTGCATTGCAAGCTTTTCCTGCGATCCAGCACATTTTCCGCTTAGCGCATCTAAAAAATTAAATTCATTAAAAACAACAATAATTAGCATTGTACATATTACCCTGTAATTATAAGTCGTATTGTTACGCACCAGTGACTATATCAAATAAAACCCGGTGGAAAAAAGGGAACAGATCATAACTGTTATCTTCCCCAAGTATTTCATTTTCGTCCACGCAGGCACGTAACACTTTACAAAAGACATTGGCGTGTTTATTCACATGATTGAGGTAATTCTTGGAGATATTATTGTCAGGCCGGAGCCAAGGCTCAATCAGTTTCCTATGATTCTCCCATGTTGGAACTACAAATAAGTTGTAGAGTTATACTTAGAAATTGAGAGGTAGGCAGTAGGCACTAAACGTAAGCGTGGTTGTGGTTCTATAAATCGTTACCATCTGAAGTTACCAATCCTTTTCCAAACATGAACTTCAAAATGTCGTACATATCAGACTTTTGCACTTGTGCCTTTGTTACAAGAACTTTCTGTAAGATTTTTAACAAAATTACAAAACATTTAAAAAGTTCATAATTTTTTTGTCTTTGAGAATGAATGTTATTACGTGGACAAGCTCCGGAGTCGCAACAAAGATGGTTGGATCGTTTAAAACCCAAACTCGAAAGCATCCTTTATACTTTTTTGTTAGCTTATTCAACACGTTGAACACGTCTAAATTCAAACCACAATGTTATATATTATGGTTAAAACTGAACGAAAAGTTGAATTTTTATGTTTTTCATCTAAAATTCATAAATAATTATGTAGTTAAATGGTTCGAAGAATCAGTTTTACCTTTCTTCAATGTCACGATCAAGCTTGGACATCCAATCCAAGGAAGTGCCCATGGCCCATCAATTTTATCCACTTTTTTCCCAAAGGAAGTCCTCTTTGAGGAGAAAGAGTGGATAATCAAAAGTAATACGTAGCCTGCTAGCGCTAAAAGAGTTAAAGAATCATATTTAATAGAAGAAATGTAAGAGTAAATAAACACAGGGGTTGCCAGTAAAAATTCCATTTTAATGATTGAGCTTTTCGTTTTCGTATGGAAATTTTCAGCATTCGTAATTTATAAAATGAAGTTGCAGAACTACAAGTTTCAACCTGTTATATATACAGCTTGATTTACGTAAGTTAGCGATTTTAATTTTGATTTTAATACTTAGTAAAAGTCAGGAAGAGCGAAGAGACGGTGAATTGTAGATATATACTAAGTATATAGATTTTTATATACAAAGTCTCAATAGCATTATCTACATCCGCTAAACACCTTAAGCACACGAGGAAATTCCAAAAAATACTACATACCTATATTTTATGAACGTTTTTAATTATGGAGCGTCGATTCTCATTTCATAATAGTTGGTGAAAACAGGAACTACAAATTCGCCCAGGAACAACAAAATACATCTGAATAAAATTAAGGAAAAAACAAGCTCAAGTATAAAATGAATTGGCATGATTTTCTCTAATGCAGACATCAATTGCAAAACCGGTTCTATTATCTTGGCTTTTCTTGATACATCTAAGTATGGCGAATTGCACAATGTGTGCCACTATTGACTATTCTAATATGTAATACATATATGTGCATTTAGATTTGCTGAAAACGTGCATGTGTTACAAGTCAAGGTCAAGTCAAGGCAAAGGATTTATTCTATGAGAAAAAGCACGTTTGGCTACGGGATGCACCTGTAGGCTGTATACATATGTGCGTCACTTTTCCAAGAAGTTGATGTTGATGATACATCTTAATGTTTTTGTTGATTTGCTCTGACTATCAAAAATTACGATCCAGGTATCACTGACCTGTGGAGTTAGCTTCCTATAATCGTCAGTAGCTATACTACGAATGGTATTATTATGTACTAAGGAAAAAAATTGTGTTTGTTTGTTAAGGAAAGCCATATAATAATATATAGTTCCGGCTTGCCTATCAGTCTGACAATCTAAAACATGAAAATTTCTAATTGAATCTGCTATGAAATGTTTTTGTTATGATTATGAGTTCTATTGTACGTAATACAACATGACAATAGGAAAATGCTGAATAGGTAGCGAGTATATTTGCACTCAACTTGGAAATTACGTAATTATATAAAGTGGAAGGAAATGTTATTATTCTTACTCTTTCATAAGGCACCACCCTACTTTCATAATTTGATGGAGTGATGTTTTCTACAAATGCAGAATACAAATTATCGAAATTGATTTGCTTTGGGAAAATTTATGTCCCCAGTCTCCGGTCATATACTTTAGAATGCTCAATTGTTTGACACAGAAGTAGTTGGCTTCTTTGGAAGCACACACGCATTGGTATAGCGTTTCTAACTGACAAATGAGTGAGATAAATTTCTGCTCATATAAATACATATCCAGCACGTTATATAGCTAAGACTCTAAGACATCAAAGCAATATGAGTGGACAAGTAGCAAATGTGGCAGATTTCGATCCCACAATATTTCACCTTTCCCTCCTATTCCCAGATTCTAAAAAGCCTGTCTTCACAACACCGACAACCGATTCCCACACGGTGAAATTGAAGGAAAGTATCAGTCCTTATTTTGTGACGGCAATCAATGCTGCAGCGTATTTTTGCTATGTCCCATTTCAAATCAAACTGAACCCAGCGGATGAATCTTACATTATTTCACATAGCGGTTTAGCTCGCAAAGTAATATCGGCTTCTCGCTTTATATTTACAACCCATTTATATCTAATTTTTAATTTCGTTTCAAATGCTTAAAAAATGTTATAATTTCAGATCGCATGTGCACTGATACATGTTGCAGTAACAGGGATAACAATTCTCTACAACGTCAATCTCCTCCTCTTCACAGATTCTGATATGTTTACCTCCAACTTCACACGCACATTTGACTTTGTTACTTCCTGTGGCTCTTCATTTTTAAGTACTTTGTTCATCTTCACTTTCTGGCGGAATCAGACCCAAATCTTAGAATTTGCAGAAGGGACGAGAGTCGTTTATAATGAGAAGTTGCAGAGAAAGCACAAATGCATTGTGAGTTTTACAGCAGCATATATATACAATATACAACCCATTTTAAGATTTAATTTAAAACCACCAGAATCAATAATGACACTTTTTTGTTAAACGTACTAGGCAGTCATCTTGTTGCTGACATCTTACTTCAGTTCCGTTTTCATATATCACTTTTACGGAGACGAAAAGAATTTGATTCAGTTGCTTCCATTTTTGGGCGACCTAAACCAGACAGCATTTAATGTGCTGAAGAAGGTGCTCTGGGAAGTAATATATCATCACATAAACTCCTTTTCATATTTTGTTTATTATGTCATCGCTGTGGTGGGCTTATCAATGCGAGGAGTGAGGAAGGAGTTTTGTGCAAATTTGACAGAAACAATGGACAATGTTGATATTAAGAAGGTTAGTAAAATTGTATAATTTATAAAGCGTTAGGCATTATACGTAATTGCAGATGATGCAAATTGGACGGATTTTACGGTTTAAACATTTATAATAGGGTTTTGATCTGTTCATGGGATTAAAGCAGTTGTCAAATCATGTTACCAACTTATTTGGAAATAAGATACTGGTCTACTACATTGTATCTGTAGCATACTTTGCTAAAATACCAGAGAGTTCTCTTTGGAACTCGGAAGGGAAAACTGGGGCAATGCTAATCTTTTTCAGTCTTGGAGCAATCATGTGGCTTTTATCGGCAGAATTTCATATGACCGTATAAATATAAATCGAGAAGTAATTAAGATATCTACAAATCATGAGCTTGACTGACATTCAAAAGGGTTACTGATTAAATTATAGGTTCGAGACGTGATTCAAAATTGGTAAACCCAAATGCAAGACCAGAATGGTCTAACTATTGACACAAGAATTCGGCTTATGAGCGTCGTTAATGATAACTTGCTTGACCCAATTGGAATATCTTGCAAATTTTTTACAATAACATATGGATTTTTGGGATCTGTAAGTATAATATTTCCACACTTTATTTTCATCTCATCGGCATAAACATGAGTTTTGACGAGTGAAGATAAGTGTATTTTTTTAAATTATAGATGCTTGGGCTAATAGTCACATATGCGATCATAGTATTCCAAATGCAGGCTAAACCATAGTTTACGGCATAGATCTAATAGCACTTATTACATATATGTGGAACCTACAGATATAAGTATTCGATTAGCCTCGTATTCTTCAGTTCTAAACACTTTATTTCAGATTCATTAGCACTGTGTTGCTGGCAAATAAAAAGTAGTATTTTTGTCTTCAAACACAAAATGTATTACTGAATTTTGACAATTAAACTAATAAGTTGAGACGAGCCTCTCAACTTAAGAGGCAATTAATTAATTATTTCTATTAATTGTTTTGGGCTGTGAAGTTTTTTAGCCATTATAAACTAGGTTACGCCTTGAATGCAATGCGTCTATGAATTTTGAAGCATTTTATTTCTTGTACATCTCCATTGTTGGAAGTAACACGCATGCGAAGTTGGATTTAAATAATTAGCATATTGTATGATTTGATGGTCAGAGAATAAAGCGTATTAACAAAACAAGAAAGAGAGACAACACCAATAATTTATTAACGAATATTAACGATATCCACCCTATTCTGCAAATATTTACGTAGCTCTATCCGTACGCGTACAAAAGGAATAATAATTGGATTGCTTGACATTGGCATTTTTCGCATACCGGCTAATATATAGAGTCACACCGTTGGAATACTCAAGCAAAAACTAGAACTACTCTCAAATAGCGCCTTTTAAATCTATTTACACATATTGAGCTGGTGTTGTGTTTAATTAGATAAGTTTCAAATTAATGGAAAACATGAGAAAAGTCAATCAGTTTTTCAAATTCGAAACTTTCATACGTTCAATTGCCAAAACACAGCAGCGGCACACTTTTCCATTTCGACTGGAATTAAAAACACGTAGCGTATTCTTTACTTACCTCTTCAACTTTTATGGATACTCACTCCTAATCCCCTTCTTGGTCAAATTTGACGAAACGTCTGATAAATATTATCTAAAATCACGTGTTTTACAAAAGGTGACTCACTTTTACTATTGAATATTCATTTTAGTACTATTGCATTATATGACAGCCTATATTTCATGTCAATTGCATTTTACCAGGTAATTTGTGGATGCTTTCACATCTTCTTGCTGTATCAACAACTCTCGTTCATGTTCACAACGAATATCACATCCCCTCAAACTTCATCAAAACTCAGTGGCGTTTTTGATATCGTCATGAATTTCTCTTCTCTTGCCCTAGCCATCCTCTCAGTGAAAATGTTGTGGTTCAATCAGAAGGAAATTTTGCAAGTGCTGGAATGCACAAGGACAACAATTTCACATCCCAAATTGGTAAAGTTCTGCCAGCAACAAGTGACAATAAAAAGACAAATAATGAAACAAGACCATTATTATTTCTATTTCAATTGTCTTATTTGTTCCTTCAGGTGAAATCAGCTTTAGTATGTATACTTATATTCGCCAATTTCTGGAGATTCTTGGTCGAAATCGAGGTTAGCGGAGGAATCTCCCGGTTTATCGATCTGAATCAACAGATAGAGGGATGCTATGATAGGGAATGGGCATGCTTATCATCAGCAATGCAAATGGACCAAAATACTACTACCTTGCAGACTTTAGCAAATCTAATGACAAGAATGAAGATTCTAATGTCAGCAAACGTTGCAGGCTATTATGTATACAATCATTTAACATTTCTCATACTTGGGATGGCAATGCTAACTGTTGGGAAGGAATTGAAGAAGGAATTATTGTTTCAAGGAAAAGATAATGTGTGCAAGGTAAAGAATATAAAAATGCGCATTTTCCGAGATATATAAATTTGTTCCGAGTATGATAACATGAATGACAAAATTGAATGAAGGTTTCCGTCACTTCTGACTTCACAGGGCATCGATTTGTATCGCTCTATAAAGACGAAAGTGAAAACTCTGAACCAGATATATGGAAACCAATTGCTTTTTTGCTGTATCATTGTGCTCACATATTTTTCAGTTGCGGCTGATATTTTTATGGGATATAAGATAAAGCCTGAACTGGATTATGCCATGCATTACACGTACCTTCTCATCAACTTAGCTATTTGGATAATCTGCGCTGATTATTATGCACTGGTTGAATTCTATATATATAATTATAAATTATAAACAATATTACCTCGAATACTATAAGCTTCTGTCTTAAACCTATACTAAATTTTTTACGTCACGTTCCTAACTCTGTAGGTGCACGATGCCTTTAATGATTGGTTAGATTTTCACATTTTTGACAATCCAAAGTTATCAAACTTTCCAACGGATGTACAAACCAAGCTTGGAGCTATCAAAAAAGAGTTTGACCAAGGGTCCTTGGCACTCTCCTCTAAATTCTTTGTGGTTTCTAACAGTTTTCTTGGACAGGTAAAATAAGTGGAGTGGAAGGCCAAGGTATGCATTATATGGGGGTAAACTAAGACATTTCCATTCTGATGTTAAAAATATTATCTGATTCTAGATGTTGGGAGTAGTCGTGACGTATGGAATAATTATTTTTCAAATGCAACCCTCATCAAGGCAAGCTTGTAACGAGGTCGTAGATCAGTAAAGTAAATCAATATAATTCGTTTTTGAAAAAGTATATGCGAGTATATAATGCGCAAGCAAATCAATCACATCAAGAATTATTTTGCTCTTTTGTGTTTTCATACTATTTGGATGATTAATGTTATAATGACTGAAAATATAAGTTATCAATAAATGGTCAACAAACACAAATGACTTGTACATATAAACTAAGCCGGTTAGCTTTTGAATTTATTATACAACAATGAGAATATGTACCAACACCAATACATTCATCATAATCGAGTAGATCGAGATAGTCGAATTCATAAGAAAGTACAAAAACCAGTATACATATATAATATTTCAATAAACTCTAGATTCTAAAAAATTAACGAAGTATAAGACACATTATTGAGATATTTACAACCTTCCAATGAAAGGTGCCACCAACCATTCACACATTCGAGTCTATTTATACGATGTCTCAACCTCAACTCATCTCCTACCGTCATTTATAGTTGATCTTCAAGACGTTGACGACTGCTTTTAGCTCAAGTCCTTGAAGTCCCAGTTAATTTGGCTGGTTGTTCTTCCTAAAATGGCTATACTGACGGTCAATGGGATTAACTGTACCAGTCCCAGTGACGACTTCTGTGGGAGCATTAGCCTTAGCCTTAGCTTTTAGTAGTGTTTTCATTGAACGAAAAGATCCCGTATGCTGTTGTTGGCGTGATGAAGACGCAACAGGTTCAGAAGGTAAATGGTGACGCACTGGTCTCACAAATGATGGTGGATACCAAGGAAAGTCCCAATTCTCAGTAAGGTCTTCATTTCTCTTCGGTATGACTTGTCCTGGATCCAGAGCTGGAGGCCCTTGCGGTTGTTGTTCCTTAATTAAGTCACTTTTGGAATTGGAAGCAATGGGGAAGTTGTCAGAAGTTGGTGGATATGGTCTTCGTTCATACTTTTTAGATGGTTCAGTCCTCCGAGCAGAAATGCACAAGTTTGCCAACTTTGGAACAACCACCTTCTTGGATGGAGGAGATGTAGCAGTGGCTTCCACCTTCGGTTGGGTAGACGTAGTCGCCTCTATTTCTACAGCAGCACCCCCTTCCACGTCTGAGTGCGGGTCGACTGAATCCATCTTCGGTTGGGTAGACGTAGTCGCCTCTATTTCTACAGCAGCACCCCCTTCCACGTCTGAGTGCGGGTCGACTGAATCCATCTTCGGTTGGGTAGACG
>JAANSM010000268.1:0-33857 GCA_036850725.1 Orchesella villosa | reverse complement strand
AAAAGTTGTTTGCTTGCAGTCATGTTGTAAAATATAGTCCCTAACCTTCCCCTCTTCTGTGGTTCTTTGTTTTGCATTGAAGAGATCTCTATAGATGCCAGCCCAATGCTCAGAAATGTTGGTATCACCTTTGACTCCATCCACAGTGTCAGGTAGTCGCTTTGCACAAGAATCATGCTGCTTTACATGTTTCCAGAATTTAACAAAATCCTTCCCTTGATACGACATTGCAAGATTATCTTGTGCTCTCTTTTTCCTTGAATTTATACATTTGCGCAATGCATATTTGAACTTTCTATGATTGTCGCACATGATATCATAAAACTGCGGGTCTGTTTTACCAGACGCGTCCCATATTTGGAAAGCACGTCGATATTCGTCGTAGTACGGCTTCACTAATTCATTCCAGCCACTAATCATCTTCCCAGCGGGTCCCATTTTACGTGGCAAGTGGAACACGGTGTCAGACGTTCTCTCCATAATCGAGATCAAAAGCTTACTTTTAGTTGTAATGGTTTCACAATGGCTTGCTTCAGTGCAACCGGAAAGCATGCAAATATTCCAGTCCAGTTGTGAGAGCTGGTTGTAAAGATTTACTTGATAAGCATACTTTTGTATTGGGGTTATCGAGCTCCAAATTATTTTTTTCTTATTCACATATGGTTTATTCGGTTTCGACATTTTACTTGCACTGAGATTTAATGTAATAGAAAGTTTAGAATTTGGTACTCTCTTGTAAGTTTGTCTTATTTATACATCTAATACTTGTATTTAATACATACATATATTAATTTCTTCTTATAGCTAAGTGTATCTTCTAATTACTCACAAGTTAACATTTATTAACAAATTATTAACAAAGCTTGCTAGAAACGTGAAAGCTTACCATTTATTCTGAAGGGGCATGTCTAAAAACGTAATTTATTAATTTTATTATGTAATAATTTCTGAATTTCGAAATTACTTAAACTGTTCATAATTTGATCAGGTTATTTAATTTGTCAATTTTTGGTTTGTTCCGTTAGTGGAGCCCACCCTTAGATCTGAACTTATAACCGTTTTCTTTTTAAGTTGATACCTATCTGCTACACCTTTTTTTCGATATCGTGATGCGTCATAGTTTCTTATCGGTTTCAAAAAATTTTCTGAAAAACGTACTTTCTTGCTTTACTCTCTGCATCTATTCCTGCATCGTGTACTCGTTCGTTTTTGTTTCTATATCTATGCTATATTTATCTCTATTTAAATTACATTTTTGATTACATTTTTTTTAAATCTGCTGCAATTCTATCGCTAGTTGTAATTTTTATTAGTCAGGAAATTATAAAAGTCTCTTTAATAGAGTTTAGCTATAAAAGGTGTGCATGTCAGTTTAATATTTTTTGTAGTATATAGGTTCGAGTAGACAAACATTTGGCATAAACTGAATGTGCATTCGAATGAAGGCCCGTGAGCGTGAGGTAGCACAGAGAGAGGGATACACTTCCCCTGTCCTTGATAACTTATTTGTTAGCAGACGCCCTTTTATTTAGAATAGAAGTTCAGATGACTTTAGGGACACCAAAGCTTTTGAATGCTTCAAGTTCAAGAATCGTAAAGGTAGCCAAAATACATTACCCCTCCGAAGGACGGGCTCAGTCCCCTGGTATATAATATAATTCGACAAGGACCCTAATTAGGGTCCTGAGCACTGACTGACACTACTTGGCCCTGCACTGCTAACGAAAGTTAATGTTAAAAGTATTATGATGCATGTTGTTTCAGTAATGCGTAATGATGATGCTTACAAGTTTACATGTTATGGTGACTGGAAATTTCATGAATTACTGGCTAGAAAAATTAGTAGAAAAAATTCATTTTGATCTCGTAAATCACACGTTTATTAATATTTTCAAACATTTCATCTCATCATCATCATCGCCGTGATATATACTAATATATAAGGTACGATGTCATTTCTTAAAAATGTAGATTAGTAGATTTTTTATCCTCCCTAATTACATTTTTCCGTTTCTTCTCTTCCCACTGTTTTCTGACATATATAAATATTTTAGCAAACAGAACCAGAATTATACGAACTTGTTCGAAAACAGAATGAAATATCGAGACAACAATAACATTCCAACCGTAAAACTCCATTCTACCGACATACTGACTGCTGATAATGCTATAATCTATGTACACATGTAACAAAAACAGAGACAATAATCTATTTTATGTACAACTAATTACGTATGTATAATTAACAAATCGTGTATTAACAAATAAAAACCATCAAACACATGTTTCTTATTATTACAAGGATGAAGGAGCATGCTGTTTGCGTTTTGTAAGAAACATCTTGATGCACCATGAAAGGGTGACTCACACCATCTCTCTTGCTGCATACTTTACTTTTACAGTACTTACGTATGAAATTTCAAGGAAATTCATTTCCATCAAGGTGATTACAATTCTTAGCTCACTTAAACTTACCTATTATTAGTCAAGTCTTAATAGTTCTTTCTGTTTCGTTTCTTAGCATATACTTATTTTATCATTATAGTTAAGTAATTATTTTTAATACGTAATTTGAGTAGCTTAGCTTAAAGTTACGACGTTTCCCAAAAATTACAAACTTTTTACCCTTTTGTATAGTTTACGCATAAAAATGAAATTTCATTTCTTTAAGCTACTAACCGTCGTGACACCATATATCATCATTGTATGATGTACTTTCTCTATGATGTACAAATTTAAAAAGCCACAAGTGGATCGCTTTTCACCTACCTGGTGTGTAGATTTAACTTCTCTTCACTCTCGTTTAAACTTGATTTGAATTTAGTCGGTTTATTTTTTGCACTGCAGTTGAGAATAACCTGTACAGAGCACGAGTAAAACATGCCAAGAGCATCTTTCAAGTAATATATGTTATCAGAGAAAAAGAGAGAGAGAGGGGAGGGGGAGGGTTAGGTTTTGTTGAAAGAATAATGTAAAATAATAATATCTTGTATTATATTAATTATCTATTTTTAATATAATTGATACATACTAAACGTTTCTACGCGACCATAATCTTGCTCAATTTCGGTATATAAATCCACATTTGCTTCATTTGAATAGTTAATTAATATAATTGTAGTTTAATTTCAGAATAATCTAATACATCTAATATCTTAAAATTATCTAAAGTTGCATCCTTAACTTTCGTTTATACAATATAACATCTATAATTTAGCTGAATTTAACTTTCAACACATTCTATAAAATTCAAATAAAAGTGCCATTCTGGCGGGCAAATGTTACAATTTTACTGTTCAATTTGTATATTAATATCCATAACATGAATTTTACTCCCGTTCTGTATTATTATTAATAGTTTAACAGATACACCAAGCGTCCACTGCTTCTCTGCTGGTATAGGCAGATTACAGCACTTCCCATATACTTTGCTAAAATGATCATCAGTTTTCCCCACCATAAATTTAGTATTCTGTGGGTATTGATTGAGGTTGCTTTCCGACCTCCCCACACTAATCTCCAAATTGGACAAACGGTACAAGAAACTTTTCCATTCGGTCCACTTTGTTCCCACTACAAAACGTGAAAGTTGCCACGCGACACATAAAGTCTGACTAAACCGAGCTGATAAAACGCGTTTCAATCCTGAACAGTACAGTTTTCGTATCACTAACCACTAACTGCGTATTAAGCATATATTTCTTACATTGTATACATTAAAAAGTTGTTCCTCTTTTAAAACGGCTCCACAAAATAAAAACAAAAAATTTATTTTCCTCGAATCTCACAAGACGACCTTTCAGAGTATGTGGCGACTACCTATATCAATGAATGCACGAGATAAAAACATGGCAATAGCTAAATGGTAAATAAAAGAGCAAAGTATAACCGTAAAGTATAATTATTATTATTATCATTCCTATTCACAGTCCCGGTTTGGTTAAGTTTTTATGCGTACATTAGCTAATTAAATGTATGGTTGTAAAATAGTATAGTTTTGAAAGTGCACCACTATCGTATGACGATTTCCTGTTAAAATACAACCGTTAAAGGGAAAACAATGCTTATTGATATTTTATAAATATGATAAAACATAATGTTTATTGTTTGTTTTAAAACGAGTTTGTGACATTTGAGCCTTTCGTTTCATTTAAAAAACACAGTTGTGTTAGCATCTCTAATTCAAATTCACAACTTTCTGTCGTATAGCGTATAAAAATCAAAAAAGAAGAAGAACGCCAATTGTAGCGTTTATCTAAAGCACATTTCTTGTAAAATCCCGTGTGTGGTTCCCCATATTATGCTATCAACTTTGTCCTTGCCTTTGCTTAGTTTTAAAAAGAAGATAGCTTTGATGTGTGGGTGTATATTGTTCACTGATTAAATAGCCTAAGCGTTAAAACAGATACCGTTCTCGTAAAATGAAAGCACAAATACGTAAACGAGAAAAGGTTGCTAATTCTCTTCATCAGTTAAAGGTTCATAGTTTGGTTGAGAAGTTGCCGTGGCTGATGATCCAGACTCATTATGAGGTTGTTGAGATTTACCTTCTTTGATATCAGCGGATTCGTCAATTACCATTGAAGCGGGACTGTCCGAGTCGCCCCCTTTCGAAGGCTCGTCATCCATCTTTTCCATTTTTAATTGGAAAT
The DNA here is from genome assembly GCA_036850725.1 of Orchesella villosa. Lineage (NCBI taxonomy): Eukaryota > Metazoa > Arthropoda > Collembola > Entomobryomorpha > Orchesellidae > Orchesella > Orchesella villosa. The sequence goes on along the minus strand of JAANSM010000268.1, from coordinate 29,205 downwards.
GCTACAAGTTTATTATGAGAGACGTGATAACGATTTCGAAATACAACTGAATGGTAGTCTAATACTTTCGACGTATGATAAGCTAATTCAAACGTACTTGGTTGTCTCCACTCCGCTGAGAATCGGATGAAGATCTCATGTCATCCCTAGCAGCAGCCGCAATTCTTCCAGCCAGTCCTCCAAAATGAGTATGGGCGTGTACACTGCTTGTCGCAGGGTTGTGGACGTGCATGTGTGAAGCACTTCCACCGGGAAGATTCATTGTGGGCACGGAGGATGCAGGATCATGCTTTCTCTCATTCCCATCCTCGGATTTCATCTCCTCGTTGTTCTCGTTCCTCATCTTCTCCATAATCAAATTGTTGAAGTAGTCTAGACTAATTCCTTCCCGTCTACCAAAAGACGGGACACCGCCTGGACCTATGGAGGGACCTGACTTCATGGAAGGAGGAGGATCCCCACGTTCCGATCTTCTGCGAGTGTTAAAAATTGGTAATTTTGGAAACATTTGTGATTGCTTAATTGCTTGGTAGGAAATGGAAAAAGTCGTGTTAATTGTAACTGCTACTCACTGATAGTGCCCTTCTGGACTCATTCGACTAGGCATTGAGGGGGGTCTGTTGGTCATGTTTGGCTCTTCAGTGTGCACCCTTATGATTCTTCTTTCGTCTGGATGTTGTTGCTGTTGCACATGCATTTGCTGCTGTTGTTGTTGCTTTTCGTTCTCCAACTGAAGGGCCTTTCTCAACTTCCAGCTCTTGTAGTGCATCACCTCGTCCTCGTTGTTATTTTTTTTGGACAGGTGTGTATTCTGATTCATCATTTGAGGGGAGGAGGTTGGTGGCCCATGGTGTTGTGATGAATGTGAAGGATTTCCACCCATCCCACCACTTGATGACGGCATGGAACCTTTCCCAGAAGCATAGTCATTTGATATTATCAAATTTATTTGCTCACCCCAAGTTGTCCCACCACCTTCAGTTTTCAACCCAGATGAGAAAGACACAGAGAGGAAAACAGAACAAGAAGCCATCGTGAAGAATAGCCCGACCTCACACTACCACCTCCAGCATCGCACACTTCAAAGAAGGTTACGACCACTACTACCATCAAATGATCGAATAAATAATTTTCCCCTTTTCATTGCTTACCTGGTGGCATTTTGTGATTCATTCGACCATCGTTCACCACAACTTTCTCTTCATGTTGGGGTGGACCATGGCTATGGACTTGGTTCGGAATACTTAGGTTATGTGGACCCTGCTGGGAATTCCCAGGATTTCCATGTCCTTGGGACGACTGGGGTGCCGGTGAGCGCTGGAAACTTGCAAACAGACGGTCCCCTGTCCGGTTCGTTGGAGCCGGTGAGGAACGGTCGTTGGGTGACGGTTGATTTATCTGATGAGTGATGATAGCATCGATCAATGATGCGGCTGTCAGAGTTGAGTCTTGTACTTCTCTCCCATAAACCTCCTTACCACGTACTCTATTAGAGTAACATGTAACATAGAAAAAAAACAAAAATAAAATATACATGTAAACTTTTCGTCAAAAAAACTTCTCTGTCCCACAATACTAAATATATTTACTTTATAACCTAGCGATGCAACCAAGACGCACAAATCATAAATGGTAATATAGTAAACACAAATATTTATAAACTACTTCTATAAAAATGAAACTAATGTAAACAAAAAGTTACCAAGTACAATAAACCAAGGAAGGATGTCACCGATTACAGATATCTCACATTTAAATAGATATACATGTAATAACTTATATACACAGCCCACTAACTGTATCCGATCGCTAAAAAGTAAGAAGTTACGTCTCTCTCTCCAAAAAGACTGTCGGGTTTACGAACCAAGAAAAACTTTCAAGTGTATATTTAAAATGTAAAGTATATCTGGTACCAATATAGATAATCATGACACAAGTTAAATATACGTAAAACTCATCATACATATAAGTAGATACGTACGTATAAGTATATTTAACGTCACAACAAAACTCCATAGTAATCGCTTCTCCTCTACAAGTAAAACGTAACCATAATTAAAAACAACTCGTTTCGGCAAACCGAATCCTTTCCATTGCCTTGAGAAGTTAAATTAACCAAAACAAATTTACCGAAACGAAAAATTTAATGCGGACGAGAAAAACATAATCAAACAAGTTAAAAAGCTATTGAGAGTTAAGTACTGACAGACAAACAGAATATTAATAACATACGGAAACAATCTAATGTATATATGAAATCATCAATGGAAACTACTATCGTTTCAGATCCCGATGCTTTTAGAAAGTGATAAGGATAATCGTTAAATGTTAAAAAAATGAATGAAATTAAAACTAGTGAACATGTTATATCAATGAAAGGGGTTACCAACCATCATATATCAGAAAATCAGAACCAGTCGGTCGATAAAATGAAAGCAAACAAGAGATGGTTGAAATGTAAAAATGACTAAACTGGACTAAAAGAAATGGTTATCAAAACAAACTTTGAATATGACTAATAATGGATCTGAAAGGGGTACATAAACTCTATTCTAACTCTACGCCACAGTCGACCAAGCAGCCATATATATATATATATATATATATATATATATATATAATTATATATTATATATATAATATATATATATTATATATATATATATATATTATTATATTATTATTATAATTATATATTATATTGTAGTATAAATGATAGTAATAATTATTATTATAATTACATCAAGTAATATTGTACCGTTGGTGATTGAGATATATATATATAACTTTAATTTTATATATATTCAATAACCATCCTACTCGGTCAAAAATCACAGTACGGTGATTAGAGTGATTTATTGAATAGACAGACAGATACAAAGAATTAAAAGATTTAAGAAGGGCAATGAGTAATTTCTAAGAGTGGAAAAGTATAAGCTATAGTACTCATGATGTGTCATTGAAGACATGTCAAATAGAACAGTGAATAGCGTAGTAGAAGAAGAATGGAAATAAAAGAATCCAAGGTCTAAGAAGAAGCCTAGGTCGAGAAAGTCAAATGAAGAAGTGTGGGAGAATGGAAGGATGGAGGAACACTTGTTTTGTAGAAAATATCAGTATTTATCCTTCGCCGTATGATCTTATTTTTTTATCTTGCAAAAAACGGCAACTTACGAACGACGTTGGAGCAACAAAGATAACGAGAGCTCTTTCAAAAACTAACTACTTATTCTCTAAATAGACACGTAGCATGCAAAACATTTAATGAGAGAGACAGAGATGCTCAAGACAAGTAACAAATCAAGTATTAATTAATCATAACATCATATATTATTTTTGCATATCGGGTGTTAGAGGTGCAAACAACATGCTCTCCTTTGTTTTTAGATTATTTTCTGCTACGCAACAATTAATTGACTTTGTTAGCGTCATCCCTCATGTCGATATAATTTGTAAATTAATGATAGGATAGACTGATAGATAAATTTAGTTTATTCGTTCAGAAGAATGACTACACTCGCAACAGTTAATTGACTTTGTTAGCGTCATCCCTCATGTCGATATAATTTGTAAATTAATGATAGGATAGACTGATAGATAAATTTAGTTTATTCGTTCAGAAGAATGACTACACTTGCTTGTATTGGAGAAACTTTGGTTGCTTTGAATGATTGATGTTTGTTTCAAAACTAAAATCACAATTAACATACACAACAATAGATAAAAAATATCTCTTCTCTCCCGAGAGGGAGAGAAGAGAGTTTCTCTTTGCATAAATTTTCTACAATGTAAAATTTAGTGTTTTTATCGTGAGACTTTTTAATTTTTCATACACCACTTAAGTAGCTGTTATGATTAAAGTACAAGTAAGTAAACTAGAATTACAACAGTTAAGAAAGAAGAAGAAAAATATTTTTTAAGAAAAAAGTTACTTTTTTGCCCGTCATCATAATACGAATGAATAGTTTGTTTGTAAAAAGTTTGTTGTCTAATTGGAAACTAGTGCCTTAAACTGGAATTCAATTTTAAAATTTTAAAATTTGTTCATTGTGCTTTTGTTTTGTTTTAACAACAGTTCTGTTACCTTGGCCCCCCGGATCAATGAGCGATGAAGTAAGTCAATCATATTTCGAGAGTTCCTCTTGAAACACACGTGTCGAAGAAGTAGTGAGAAGTAGAGTGATGGAGATGTGAAGGAGATGTCAAGTAGGAAGTAATAGTAGTAGTAGTAGTAGTAGTAGTAGTGGAAGGAGACGAGTTTTGAAGATTTTCAGTAGTAGTAGTAGTGCGTATAGCTGAATTTTTGAAGAATTTTGAAGTTAATTTTTTACTAATATTTTTTTTACATTTTTGGAAAACCACGGCAACGGCAATCACGTTTTTGTAATGGCGTACGTGTCAAATCAAACCAAGCATTAAAACAAATTAAACAAATTAAATAGGATGGTATATGTATGATTTCATTATTTCAAAGAAAATTATTATAATTTTATAGTGAAACTAGAACTGAGAACAATGTATGCATTCTTTCATTATTTCAAAGAAAATTATTATAATTCTTTAGTGAAACTAGAACTGAGAACAATGTATGCATTCTTTCATAAATACTACTAAAAATATGTTGACTATTTTTACTAAACGATAACTGGTTCTTACAACTAACAACTAAACTAGCGAAACCTCGTCCTAAACAAAAAAAAATTGTGCTTGTACTCCAGTTTTATTATTATTATTATTTCGCATTAGTGGCACGGACAAAAGAAAGAATCATGAGTGTCCAAAGATGAAAATGTGTTTCATATTATTATGTATTATAACATAATATTTCGTATATATATTCACTTGTTTCAACCAAAATGGTGCTGCATTGGTCGACTGTTTCTATCATTCTCTTAGATTTTACAAAGAAAAGAATACTAAATATGAAATAGTCTATGCAAAACAAAATGGAAAGTTATATATAACTGCGATAATGATGTTTTTTCTCTGATTGTTTTGTCCAGTTTTTGCTTTTTCTCTCTAAAAATATTTAAAGATTTGAGATTGGAGGCAGCTATAGAATAAGAAAAAAAGCAGACGTTCTTAATAATAATGATTTTTGTCTTCTTAAGACAAATTTTCTTCCTTGATATTACATTTTTCATAAACATTGCATTGTATTTATATTAAAATAGGATAGGATAACATGTGAACCCCTCCCCCGCCAATTCCCCAAGATAGAAGGGAAACAAAAATTTCTACAAAAATAATATTTTTGCTGTGATACTTTTTACTTCTCTCTCTTTGTATAATTCTTAAAACCGTGAATTTCCAAGGTAATTCTTTTAGGAGCGTTTCCATTACCGTACCTAATGGGATCACTAGATGGCTGATTTGTCACCGTACCAGGAGGAGGACGATAAATGTGTGGCGATTGTTGGTGTGGTGGTGGGTGGTTGGGTTGATTCATTGGTGGCCCCACACGGCTCCTCTCCATGTCCACAATGCTCTTACCGTCACGGACCATTTCCACTATAATGATATCAAATGTTGTTCAACCACATCAAAAAGTGCTACATACCCGCTGCATACATGCATGCAAGCATGTCCTTTTTATTTTAATAATTTTTACCTCGTGGCAGACAAACTCTTCGGTTTTCCTCTTTGGGCACGGGCAAACTTGGGGCACTGGATGCCACATCGACGAGAGATGTGAAAGCGTCGTGTTGAGGATATCGGCCATGTTCCTCTTTTACCACCGTCCCTATTCGCATACAGTAAGCTTTGAAGTGCCCTCAAGTCAAAGTCATTTTTGAAATATCAGAGATAAAGCTAATTTAAAATGTAGTAATTGAGATAAACTTACGGTTGGTTGCCCGTTGAATCACACCCTGACGATGTTGAGTAGGTGGTGGTATTGACGACGGTGGCGGCGACTGCCGATACGGAATTTCTTGTCTGGGTGGAAGCATATACATTGGCCCTGGTCCAGCAGGTTGGTTAACGGTTCGTTTGGGTTGTTCAACATTCCGTGGCTGCCCGAGAGGGGATGGTGTTGATTGTGGGGGGTGCTGAGTAGGTTGCATCTGTTGCGACGTGTAGTAGTCATTGATAATAATTTGGCGAGAGCTGTTATGTTGGTCTGCACTGAAGGGTGACGTTTGGGGTGGTGGATGCGGCGGACTTCGCTGACCGGCGGAAGGTGGTCGTTGTCCGTAATACGCGTTTGGATTGCCTACGTGAAATAAAAATTGAATTACTATTTTAAAGCAATCGAGGGAAAAAATGAAAAACGAACTACTGATAAGTTTGTACATACCGTGATAATATGGGGAGCCTGCAGGGGACATCCTCTTAAAGTATTCAGCGGGTGGTGGTCGCTCATACATTCCGTACATGGGCCCTTTCGGGGTGCCCTGAGTAATCGAACCTTCCTTGCTGACAGGCCTTGCCAGTCCCTCAAACTTGGATGACATTTGTTGAGTATGATGAATGGGCGTACCATGCGTGATAGAACCATCCTTCATTGGTGACAAAGATGGTGGTTTAGTGATGAGTGCCGGAGGTTGTGGAACTTTTGCTTGTTTTGGTGGTGGTGGCACCAGCTGAGGTTGTTGTCTCTGGAGTTGAGGCTGCTGTAAAGGATGCCTCTGTGGGTTTGAAAATTTTTGGGCGTAGTACATATCCTGCGGCGAGCCTTGTGGTGGACCTCTCGATACATAGTCAAGGGGTTGATGGGCCGGTGGAGGACCATTAGATGGAGGACGTTGATGAGGTAAATTAGGTGAAGCGGGACGCTTCTTCATGCTCAGGTCGAGCGTGACACAGTCATCCCTTGGTGGCAACTGAACGATTGACACTTCCCGAGGCACCATGTGATGCTGCAATTGCGACATTGCTCGCACATCAACCTTTGGCCCGTAGTTCATTCCATGGTGGGGTGGATAGTGAGGAGATGAAGTGGGAACTTGTGCTGTCACTAGCTGCGGTGGTGGAGGACCTTGTTGTTGTGGTGGCGGCCCCTGCTGTTGCTGCTGGTGCTGTGGTGGACCTTGTTGTCCTTGATGCTGAGGTAGTTGACCTTGATTTGAACCCGAATGTTGGAGATGACCGGGTTGAGGAATTTGCGATATCATATGATGTGCATTCGGTGGTGGCTGGCTCTTTAGGATGGATTGGAGTGTTGGCGACACACTCTGACCAGGATGCATCTGTCCCTGTTTATTAACCGACAATATTAACTTATTGCAAGCATTGTGAAATACTCTCATGTGGTTTAAAGAGAATCATTTAAAAGCTATTCTTTTTTTACCGTGCCGGAATTGACAGAGGAACTGGTTGTTGGGTTTCGTCTCAAGTGCCTCTCAATTGTGGCTGACATGAGGTCATCCACCCTAACCGATATAGGTGGCTCCTGTCCGTCTGGACCTTCAGGGCTTGGGTAGCGGAGTCCTAGATTTAGAATGCAAATTAGTTGCTTGTATCAAACATTTGCTGGGAGTGTGCTTCAAAAATTAAAAAGACGAATCAATCTTACCTCTGGCTTGATGGAGACTCAAATGATGAGGTATTCCTTGAGGTTGACCTTGATTGTGGTGATTGATTTGTGAAGAGCCATGAGAAATGACGGGAGTTGGATAAATTGGGTGTTGCTGTTGTTGTTGTGATGGATGGACTTGTATATTGGGCGATGATCGTTGTTGGAGTGCAAGGGATGCCGTGATTTGAGGCGAGTGAAGTGGATGGTTAGGATGAAGACTGCTCATGGTTGCGTGTGGTGGTTGAGGTTGCGGCACTATGCTGTGATGACTGCTCCCCAAAGATATTGTACCAGACAATTGCTGCCCATTCTCCTGATTGTGTATGTGCTGTGCAACTGATTGAATCCGGGATGGTGGTGGACCTTGGTTTCTTTCTGAAGCAGGCTGTTGGTGACGCACAGTTAGGGACAATGGAGTGGGCGAATTCATTGGCATTGACCGCATTTCAGGACCGGGATTGGGTTGCTTTTCAGGCTCTGCACCACATCCTTCCTCTGCGGAGACAGTGGCGGAGGAATCGTAGTCGTCCTTGTTCTTGTTTGATGAGGAACGAGGAGATTGGTCATGAGACGGGGCCACTGTTTCATCACAGCTTGAGGTAGTAGAGCCAGACTCTTCTTCGTCTGTCAAAGTCGGAGGCCCGTCGCCCCCTTTGCTCTTTTTATACTCTTGCACGAGTGCATCAAGTCCATACTTTTTACGAAAATTAAAATAAAAGTTTCTGCACTGCAGATCTGACTTGCTGTTGATTTTCTCCGACAGCTTTCTCCAATCTGTACCAAACTCAACCAGGGTTTTCTTCATCGTCTCAATTTCATCATCAGTCCATCGCGTCGTATCTGACCCAGGATCATCTGGCGTATCCAAGCTCGCATTTGGGGACAAGCGTCGGTTAATTCGATTAAAGCAGGCTGTGCAACATTTCGTCGCAGTTGGAGGAATTTCTAAAGAGATTCCAGAAGACATTTTCACAACTCTCTTAATAGAAAACATGAACGATTTAAAATCAAAACAGAAATCTTACGATATTTGGCCATAATAGCATCACGCTTCTCATCACTCAAGTCTTTCCATATGGCTGGAAACGGGCGGAGTCGTTTCACCCTTGCTTTCTTCGCAGGACATGTTGGGATCGGACACTGTTTGCTTGGCTTGTAGCGATGGCGAACAGACTTGCATCTGCACGTATTACAAACTCGGTCACCCGGCTGCACCTCCGACTCACTCAACCCATACTGTGCAACTTGAGCCCGCAACAATGGTCGAGATTGAATGTAAGACTCAACGCTACTTTTGCACACGACGCACGAGTGCGGAACTCCTTTCTCACCTGCATAAGTTAAAAGTAAACATATTAACTACTTATACCAATAGGAGTAGCAGTAGAGGAAACAGAGGGTACATTGTCCCTCATCTAATTTGGAAAATATTGAATAAATCTGCAAAATATTAACTTTCATAACAACAAAAGTTGAAAGTACAAGCAAATGCTTGATTAGCAAACAAATGTTATATCATTTATTTATAAAGAGAATAATAGAAGACCCAAACATGATCGTAGACAATTACAGTCTTTTGTTGGTTTGGTAACAGCTTTGTAACTACATTGCGTTTAAAAGCTATTTATTAAACGAGGATTGAAGTATTAGCCAGTTTTATTGATCTTCATGTTTTACCTAGGTCGTAAGTTAATAAATGCTTTGCTAGTGATTTATATCGTTCATCTATAACCAGGTGTAAACCAGCTCATCATGAAATAAAGAAGTGCAGCAGAAATACCGAATTGCGTTCATGCGAAGGAACGCTTGTATTAATTTATTTACTGACATTGAACATGACATCTAGATTTTTGAATCAATTACACGAAATTTAGGTAGATCCTCATTCCGTATTATGAAAAAAAAAACGTCCAAAGACAAAATGTCCAAGGAAAAACGTCCAAAAGTCAAGAAGGTCCAAACACACTAACATCCAAATGACCAACGCAATAATGTCCAAAGGGAAAAACTTCCAATCTACATAAACTCCTAAACTATAATTATAATTTGATGTATCATATTATATAAATCATACAGAAACCAGGAACAATGAAGAGAAAGTTACCATAAATCACCATACTTGATAAAAACGTTAGCTAGTTACTTTTGGAATCGAAAATTTAGAATTAAGAATGGTGATAAACTATCTGATTATGTTAATCTTAATAATGGGGTGACCCCTGGGTCATATATGTGACCTCTAATGTTCACATTATTTTTAAATGATATTGGTAACAGTATATCTGTAAACTACCTACTTTATGCCGATGATATTGTCATTTATGTTGATTGCACTAATTTAGAGGAAGGTACCAGAAAAATGAAGGATTATGTAGAAAATCTTGAAGAATGGTGCTCAAAAACTCTTTAGTTATAAATGTTAGCAAACGAAGATGACGAATTTTAACAAACCACAGGATCATAAAAGTAAGAAGGTTTACACAGTAAATCCACCAAAATTACGAATTTATAATGAAGAAATTGAAATTGTAGATGAGTTCAGGAACTTAGGTGTGATAATTGATAGCAAATTATTGATGAAAAGACATTTCAATCATGTTGAAAACAAGATGAATGGAGCATTTAGTCGTACGTATGCACTTCGCAGGAAATTCTCTGTAAATGTTCTAAAAGTATTTCTATCAGCGTTTGTCATTTCAATTATTGAGTATGGTATATCGGTGTGGTGCATGCAGTCGCTAATTGAAAAATTGCAATTTGTTATGTTTTGGTTGTACCAAAAGATAAAGCCTTGTATGAAAACTCTATAAAGTATAATACGACAAAAGAATGGAAGTACTATTAAATAGTGGCTCCACCAATAGTGGTGTAATTGATGCTATTATTGAATATTTGATTAGAATATGAGATGAAATATATATATAAAATTTACTAATAATTATTGATGAAGGTTACAATAAGGTTATGATTTTGAACTAGACTCTGAAATTTGGAATAAATTGCTAATAGCTAAATGTGTTATAGCTTGGAAACCAGCTTTGAGTAAGCTGAAGCAGTTAACACGTAAATAAAGACAATCAATCAATCAAGTTATTCCATGTTATTCCAATCAATCAAGTTATGAATATTGAACACTAACTCAAGAAGCGAGAAAAAAGAGCAGACATAGAATTGTGCTCCGTAATAGTGTAATATAGCTCACAAAAAATTGTATCTATCATCAAAACGAAGCTATTTGTGAGACGCACACCCTAATATATTTTACTTCTCAATAATTTTAACAGTTCAGTTATAATTAGTGTTTATATTTATATTTAATGTTAAAGTGAGAAAAAAGTAGCGTATAAAATATTTGTGGGATAGTGAGTGATATCTGAATATTCAAATCATCAGACCTTTTTTACGAGTTCCTACCCACAGCTTAGGTACAGCAAACACAAAGGAGGATAAATATGCAGCTTGCTAGTGGGAAATGAATCACTGCAACCCAACCTATTCATTTAGAGGGTCATAATCTGTGGGCATAGCAGATTGCCACCTTGTTTTAACCTGCTTGGGGTTCAAGCCTAAATTTGCAAGCCCGTTCAAATGTTTTTATTTATAAACTTATTGTGTTCTTATTAGATTTTCTTTTAAACATTTTACATGTTTGAGATGGAGACATCTATAACCAGGATGGACCTGGTACAAACATGAAACATCCATAACACCCCATTGACAGATGTTACTGAAGATGATGATGCTTTCTGGGATTGTTGGAGTTTCCCTTTGTCTTTTAAGCATGGTGTGCAGTGCGAAAATGTGGATTGCCAGGACTGTTTCCATTGTAGAGAAAAAGCTGTGGTTGGTCATCTCGTATGAAATAATGGTAACAGGTACACCTTGGTTTTTAAGAATGCCTGTCTGGATGCTAGTGATCTCAACGGATCGTTTGCATCTGAATCCAAAGGATATCTTCAGTGCTCGTACTGATAACTTTTTTCACCGGCACAGTTGTATATTCAATTTAAGTGATAAAATGTGTACAAGTGGTCGAGAAGTTGGAACTGTCCAACTTGCATTCCTGAGTTTAGGATGAATGATAAAGAAATAGAGGTAACTATCAATGTAAATTTTAGGTTTTTACTTTCAATTTTTAAAGCAATGTACCATTTGAGCAATTGTTTTGGGCATAGTCCATTTTAAGGTATAGTTGAGTTAATATTATGTATGCATGGACTGTGCTATGCACTACTATGGTCGATTGATAACAGGATAATTTGTACGAATGATACTGGTAGGATAAATATGTCTGTTAATGAATAAGGTCACTACATGATTTTGACTATTGTAGTTTTGGATAGCTTGAAAGTATTACTTCGTCAGTGGATAACACTTGAGCTGAGCAGAGATAGATAAAAGCAAGAAATATTATCATGTTCTATGGCCAGTGACCCAAGCGTGGCCTGTCTTGGTGGCAGAAACTATCCTGGCAATTTCCACTTTGGTACATAATCAGTGCCCAGAACCATAACGGCAAATCACTCACAATCTGGGAAATTCAAAATCACAAGCTGGCAGAACGCAGCTGCATTCTGGCAAAATTTAAAACGGAAATGAAGACAAGTATTGCAAGTAAATGGAGCCTATTGGAAATTCTTTAAAAAGAAATGGGCAAGGCAGAAAATTCGTCTAGTTCGAAAAATTTCATCCTTTTATGTTTAGACCCAAATAGAACAGAAAATAAATTGAAGCAAATGTCTGAAAATGTTCTTTCACCAGTACAGAAGGGATGGGTCTACGAAATAACGTCTAAATGACAAAAACATCCTCACCCAAAAAATGCCCAATGGAAAAAACCCCTAAGCCTATATCCATAATAAAACCTTTAATACCTATAATATCCAATAATATCCACCTATAATATCCAATGTACAAAATGTCAAATTTTGTCCACCTTTTTGGGTGGTTTTGTAAGCGTTTTTGCTGATTATATGCTGATTGATGATTATGTCTCGTTTCTGTTTCTGTTCAGCTCAAGTCAAGTGTTATCCACTGATTAAGCAATACTTTTTAACTAATAGTAATAAAATAAATAATAATAATACTTTATGTGATGCTGATTTGCGCAGTTTCCTATCCTATTTGAAAATTGACGCACCGTCCAGTATTTTAGCTTTTAGTTTTTCTTTATTCTATTCACTTTATTTTATTTTACCCATGTACGTAACTGAAGAAGGTAAATATACCGAAACGTCTTAAGTACTGTGTACACTTACATCACATACCAATATTGTAGAAGCCACATTTCTAAATAATGAGATAAAAAAAATAATAATAAAAAAAAATAAAATAAAAAAAAATAAAAAAACGCTAATAAAAAACAAAAAAATAAAAAACGCTAATAAAAAATCTTTTATTTAACCAGCTGTGCATCATGCAAAACCACCCAAAAAGGTGGACAAAATTTGACATTTTGTACATTGGATATTATAGGTGGATATTATTGGATTTTATAGGTATTATAGGTTTTATTATTGGATATAGGTTTAGGGGTTTTTGATTGGGCGTTTTTTGCCATTGGACATTTTTAGTTTTGTACATTTTTTGGGTGTGGATGCTTTTGTCATTTGGACGTTTTTGTTTTGGACGTTATTTCCTAGAATCCCTCATTCTTGGTCTATTTTTTATGTTTCGGTTGCTTTAAAATCCCCAATCCTACTAAAAAAACCGTGAAATAATGGATCTTGTTTCCCTTGAGGGTGCATTTCTGTTATCCCATTTCTCACACATCTCACAATTCTTAAACCTTTTGACTAGGAAATTTATTCAAAAAATGGCATATTATATATGTGTATTAGACGTCTACAAAACAACAGTTCGAAGGAATTGTATTAGTATACTTTTACTAGTTTTACTGACTTCGGTCCCTGTTTGTTATAGAGGTAGTTTGTTACTTTACAAGTTAATTTTTCGATTTGTTTAATTCGCACAAGGGCATAAAACATGCGGAGTTAGTCCTGTATTTTAATAGAAACAGCTCATTCACAAAACTCCTCGGCCATTCTTTGTTAGTACTCAATCAGTTAACTGCACGGGACTTAATTATCGGCAAAGTTTCCAGAGTATGCAGCATGGAAAAAACTCAGGTATGTGAGCACATCTTATGCTCAATGCTAAACTATATGCTATGTATGGAGAAAAAATCACTTCGATAATGGTGGGATTCGATCCCGTGCAATAGTAGTCCAAATCCAGTTCTCTTGACCACCGCACCACTGCGGCCTGGTCTGCAAAAGGACATAACTGCTACCATATTTTAATTAAAATGGTAAACCAAGTTTCACCTCTGTACGAGATTATTGATATTTTAGTTTTCGTTGGTTTACACATACTATTAGCGTAGGAAATATACCGTCTAGAAAAATTTCGTTGCGACGCCTCTATATATACCGTGACCGCTCGGAGTGGCTACTAGCCACTGTACACACATGTATATACCCACATGCAACTTTCATGTTTTGCTCTCGAAAACCAAACTCAGCTATCCCGCAACAACGCAATTACGTATGTACAACAATGTGTAAATATGACAAGAATTCCCTAAAAATGTGAAATTCAAGACAACCAAGACTAATGATGCATAAGGGCATGGAGAATAACAAGCGAGTTAATGAAAATTTAGAATCGTCAACGTAAAGCAACTCAATTTCAACCGAAATTTTGTATGTGTATACTATGCTCGAGGTCAAATAGTGAGATAATGAAAAGAGATGTAGCTAGCGAGTAAAGTAGATGCACAAAGTAGTCACTTTATGGAACCAATTTTTCCGGTCTATCTCATGTCCTACAAACAAACAGATATATTTGCATAATATTTAGCATTTTGATGCGAGTGAAATACTCAAATAAAAGTAGCAGCTACTAGACAATCCGAAAAGATGAGTATTTATGTATGTGAAATACGAATACAATATACCTTCCAAAATACAGGAAGATAGCACCAGCTTATGCTAATATGCTGTTCGCTAATAAAAATATCGACATCTTACATATTATATATATTTATACGAAAAGCCCTGCCTCTTATTTTCACTATTCAGAGCTGGTTGGTTGAGCCCGTCACTTGCTTACTACTCTGTTAGTTTGGTTCCATTTTGCTTCACATGCTTATCATCTTCAACAAAATCACGTCCCATTTATTTAGGATTCACTATCGGTTTCTCTGTGAGTATATATGATAGAAATATCATCCATTTTACCTCATCAAATCAAAAAGCGAGAGAGAGAGAGAGAGAGAGCTAGGGAAAGCATTTATTGTAATGATATAAAATGTTTGTGTAGTAAATATTGACTTTACACAATTCCCTTTCATCATCAGCATCACCATTGACAAGACGGAAACAAACCTCAGTATCAAAGAAAGGACACTTTGGCTAATTACACTGAAATTCACTTTCTCCTTCCACCACAACTCACTTTCCGTTCCGAATCAAGACATTTAAAAAACTGTTATAACGGAAAGTAAACACGAGGCAGAAAGAGAGAGAGAGAGAGAACGGAGGCAAAATCGGGAGAATAATATTTAGTACCAAAGTAGATTGCAAGAGAACTACAAAACAGAGGAATAAGAACGTCCCATTGAGACTTTCCTTGCGTTTATCTCTCTCCATTCCACGACGAGATCTAATAACGGATGGTGAATGTAGCGACGTACTGCACTGGCATACGTTCTTCAACTCATTTAACTAAACAAATCTCTCATCCTAGAGATATGATTTTATACTTTCTCCTTGTTGTCCCAACAAAATTCGAAAGGCAAGGAAGTGGTTTATGTCATTATTAAAGTTGAAAAGCCATCAGATTGGCAATAGTGGAAAACACGTGCTTACAAAATGTAAGGCTAATACTGGGAATTCCCTATTTTTCATTAGTTGAAAAACCACAAGAGGCCATGAAGAATATTAAATATAATTAGAAGTAATTGTTTTATGACCAATTAATTTTACTCAACTTTTCTCATGAAGCCATTGTCCTGTTTTGCTAGTATTCCATCATTTTCATCTAAGCATACATTTCATCAAAAATCTCTTCACGTCCTCATGATGATGGCTAATTTCATTCAATTAAAATCATATTCCTCCACTATACGTGTCCACTAAATAATCATATCATCATTAGTTTAAACAAATGAAAAATCCTTTCTCTCTTGTTTACAAATCCTGTGTAGGCTGTTCATGTCAAATATTTAATGTAATTAGCATTATTGTTCATCATCATCATCATCAGACAGGGGTAGATGATGATGGAGAGCATTAATGCTTCTATGACCTACCAATAAACCACAACAAAAGACACAATCCGTCGTGATGCAATCGTACGAAATTTTCTAACATTTTCTCTTTTAATTGTTTCCTTCTATGAGCTGCCTACATATTTACTTTAATTCATTTTTAGTGAATCTTTTGAAGATAATCCCAATGAGTCGGATTGGGATTGTACTTTGTGCTCGTTTGGTTGCTACTTCGTAGTAGTTCATTATCCTGATGATTGTCGTAATAATCTCGGCAATAAGAACGAACAAGAAGATTCAAAGGAAGATGAGAGTGAGCTTGTCTTGTAACTTGAACAGCAGTATCCTTCACATTTGTATTTTTTCCCAAGAAACAAATGCCAGTTAATTTATATTTATGCAGCGTAGTTGAAAACTTGTGTAAACAGGAGCAGCAATCCTCCAGCAAGTTCCAACATATTAAATACACAACAATATCTCGCTCTTCCTTCTCTTCTAGCCGTGTGGTAAAATCAGAAAGCTGATGAGAGTGAGATTCCACACAAAAAATATACGTGGAAATTCCCAGAGGACCGCTGCTCCTGCCTCCCCGTCTCTTTCTACGGAGTCCAACCAAACCAGAACAGTGGTGTGCTGCTCCTAGTTGAAGTTGGGTTCTCTGTCTACATATAAAGCACATGGAATAAACGGCCCTCTTTCTCGTACTCTGCTTTTGAAATCGCCATGTAGTACTGCAACGTAACATCATATCATATCACGAGATAATAACGGTAATGGATGGAGAGCTTCTTTTGGATCTTGGATGATGGTGAAAGCAAGTCAACCATCATTCGTCGGCAAACAAATGTTAGATCATATCGCATCATCAACATTTCATATCCTCTCCCTTTATATGCATTTCTCCTCTCTTTTTAAATGGTTAACAGTTTACTTTCAAGAGAATTTAAAAAATGAAGAGATAGTGAAAGAGAGAGAGAGGAAGAGAAGAAAGAAAGGAGTGTGTCTACCAAAGGGATATGCAATTTCATTCAATTTCTCAGCATGCTATATATATATATACGTTTGATTCTGTCTCTTTCTCGTCTTGTTTCTACTCAATCAAACATAAATTCAGTAGGTCCACTGAGCTCCCTGTCAGTCAAGTTTAATCACTTGGTTGGCTAACAAGGCTGTTGTAACGGGGGAGTTGACAGTGACACTCACTTACAACACAATACAATTATATAGTCTACAAGATTTTCATTTTCATTGTAGCTACCCCTTCATATTTTTTTCTAACAAGTCAGGAAAATAAGAGGAAAAGAAGAAGAAGAATACTATTAATTTAATTTCTCCATTCCCATTAGCTCACTGTCTTCGTTTTGACTTGTCTTCGTCATTTTTATTTTCCATTAGGAATGGATTGACGGTTGCATGCTGAGCACGTCGTCACGTCAACTAGCCACAACCACTGCTTTCCATTATTCATTCTTGCACACTCGATCATTCGAAGGAGCCAACTGGGTGACTCTGTGTGTGTGTTTCTTGAAACGAAAGCATAGATAGCCCTTAGCTCATTACAGTTGCAATTGTTCTCTTAGTAAGTAATCAGCGAGGGAGGAGAACAGAGGATAAGTACAGGAGAGTTCGAGAGTGAGCTAGAGTAATATTCTGTGGTAAACCATGGATGGTATAGACTTCGTGATGGATTTGTCAGTAAGAAACTCATCGTGTTTATCAACAGCACCATCATCAGGGCCAACACAAGGGACAGAGGTATCAAACCAGGTGTCAACAATCGTGAGGCCGATTCCTCGACCACCTTGGTCCATAGTTTGGTACCAAAATTTGTGGTCATTAACTACAGCATCAGCCAGGTTCCCCACCCCTGGACAGAGTTTAGAAAGTGAGAACCCGAGACATGGAGAAGTGTTTAATAGCTTCAAAGAAAAGAGTGGGAGTATTGGAACCACAAACCCTACTCCAGATTCCAACCAACCTTTACATTCTCCTCGCAACGAACGCCCGTCAAACCAACAACAACAATGCAAAGTGTCTACGGAGGCTCACTCTAATGATGATAAAGGTGGTGAAAGGAAAGACTTCACAACCTCATCATCACACGCACCACTTTACTGTAAAGTGAGGGAGGCGCAGACACAGTATTCCAACAGAAGCTGCACCCGCTTTTCGAAGTCAGAGTGTGAGAATAATGATGAAAACAACGAGCTGTGCTCAAGTGATAATGAGGAGGATGAAGGAAGTAGTTCAACTCACAATGTGGTGACCTCTTCTTCCACTTCGGCAGAGTCAGTTTCTAGCCTCAGTAGCAGCATAAATGATAACAACAATGGATACAGCACCTCTGCCATGTAAGCATCAAGCTAAGATATCACAACTTAATTCAAACCGAAATAGGAAATGAGATTGAATGAATGAATAAACTTTATTATTTCTGAGTATCAGTCAGTTTACAACGCGTGCTGGTTGGTTTGGTTGAGATTTTTACTAATACGCCAATTTCTACTAATTTAGGTCGCTCCAGAAAGCTGATCTGAGAGGAAATCTAGGCCCCAATCACAACCAACTTCATAATCAACATGACGCGACATCCTCAGTTGTGTTGGACATTGCGTGTTGCGATGGGCCCGTTAAATTTAAGCGAGTGTCGAATCCCAACTTTGCGCTTACAGTGGAACATACTGATGTTGGGATCGCATCGCCTAAACATAAAAATAATGGAAATGGTACGGACCCAACTGAATATTCGAAGGATAAAAACAAGGGTGGCCAAGAATTCACAACCGGTTACAGCAACAACAGCCATGCCAAGTCTAGCGCAAAGTCCATCTCAGAAACCACTCCTAGCACCACATCTCTCAAGACTTATTTGTGCATTTATTGCAACCAAAGTTTTAAAAGTCTGTTTTGTTACCAGAAACATAAAAAGCGTCACCTGAATCCAGTTTCGGTGGATATAACAACTACGACGACGGTGAGTAACCTAGTGGCACCGAGGGCTTCTCATCACTTCTCTGGTGTAGTCAATAGAGCTCCTTTAGGGGGAACAGGGAGTCGTAGTACGGCTGCCACCAGAGGAGGATCAATTTCAGAAAGCACAAAGGCTAAAATGAAAGACCTAAATGTCCAATTTTTCCCTTGTAAAAAATGTGGTTGTAAATTTCCCAGCTACTATTTTGTGCACAAACATAGGAAAATTTGTCACTGAGCTCACAACTCTCTATAATAAATATGCGCCGTCAGAAAAAAAGAGGCACACTGGGGTAACCATTTATAGCAACAACCATATCCGTCGTTATACATTAATTCACTAAGCTAAACGTAACCATTCACTATGCACTATAATAAACGAAATTAACCAAGGTTGAAATGTAATAAAAAGAGGACTGAACAAATTCATTTTAGAACCATTGATTTTTCTTCCGCTTTGCCATTGCAGCTGTCTTTTCATTACATAACACTTGCATAAAACCTGTTCAGTTTGTGTGACCTTAAGTATAAGTATAACTTATAGTATAGCTTTTGCTCTTTACTGAAATTAATTTTCAAGTTTAATTTTGTCGCTCTTTGTGTCTGCCTCTTGAAACGAGGTGTAATTTTAAGTGTTAGTACTAAGTCATTTGGTTTTGTTCTCATGAAATTCCATCATATACTTTACTCCACCCTTTTCATGTGCTCGACAACTTGATGATGTGCTATAGGGTTATCGCATCATTCATCAAAATTCATAGCTTCGTCATCCGTAGATGATAATTTAAATTCAGTAAACTTGGCACATGTAAAAGTAATTATAACTCAAAATGATAGAATGTCATCATCAATTCATAGCGTAGATGTAGATCAAGTCAGAAGTGAACAGTTTAGTTTAACTTGTTATTTGTCAATGTATGCGATGTATAATATTATAATATAATACGTAAAACTAAAAACTCCTGCGTTCTCAATAATGTTGTTACATGATTACGACACTGTGAGCAACTTAGCCGCGCGATATTCTCGGACTGGCTACTTCTGGCAAATCAAGTCCTGGCAAAAACGAAATTTCACCAGTTTTTTCAATTTTACATCATCTGGCAAATGCTAATACATCTTCTAGAGGAAATAAAATCATCAAGTGGCAAACGAGGGGCAACAATTGGTAAATTAATTCATTCGTATACAAATCAACTTCAAAGTATGAACAAGTAGATCTGAGGGAAGAATTGAAAAAATGAATCCAGAGAATCCTAGATGTTCATACTTCATTGCAGTTACCACCCCAGAAAACCAGGTTTAACAGTGCATTAATTCTGAATTAGGTTATAATTTACAAATGAATAACCAAAACCAAAAGTAACTTCAGACGAATGTTAAATATCTATATTGCGCAATTATATGATGTGAGAAACTCGTGTTACATGATGACTGTAAAAATTCATGGATTTGCCACTTGATGTTAATGAAAATTGGTGCTTTTGCCCCCTGTTGTCCTTGTAATTTTGTGTTTGACCATTAGTAGTACGAACCGACATTCTATACCAATCAATATGGTTCTTCAAAGTGAGATTGATTTAAACGAAATACTTACCAGTATATGGCTCGTTTTCATCATCAGTGCTATCCATTTCATTCATTAAGGCATCCTTATTCTCCTCCTTCCGCTTGCTTTTCGACTTGCCAATATAATCACTAGAATTAAATAGAGCAGCGGAAACGGATTCTTAGTAATACAACTGAGCAAGAAGGAAAAGGGTCAAGAAGAGTTACATAACATGACAATTAAATCCACACTTATTTTGCATTCTCTTTTTCTTACCTGGATTGTCCCGAAGCTGAAATGGAGAGGACAGAATTTTCCTGAGAGGTTGGAACCGCAGCACTCGGCACAGCACTAGAACTACTCGACTGACTGCCACCCGTATTACTAAAATTGGTTTGGTTACTAGCACTATTACTATTACCACCACCACTAGCTCCACCAATGCCACCCGCACTGTTACTATTTGGTGTTGCTGGAGAACCGTTGTTGCCATTCCCGGCTTCCAAATTATTATTCCCATTGTTATTATTGTTGTTGTTGCTGTTGTTACTACTATTGTTGTTCCCATTGTTTGAGTTGGGGTTCAAGGTGTTGCTGTTGGTCATAGCGTTTGTTGACGAGGTCGGCGTTGCCGACGAGCTTGCTGTTGCTCCTGACGAGGAACCACCACCACCCCCATTGTTACTAATCACTCCTTGCTCATTCTTCACCTGCTCTTTTTGCCCACGTGTGGTCACTCCGTTCGTTTCAGTTTTGATGGTCGCCATTCCTCCTGCCACACTTCCAACTTGACCTGTTTGCCCACTCGTACTGTTCTGCTGGTTTCGGGTGGATCTTGTCCGGGCTCGGTTCTTTCTCAAGAGTTGACGATAGTTTTGGGCTTTTTTACTTAAATAATAGTATTGCACACAGTCCGCAACACTTTTGCGCTCTAGGTAGGATTTTATCATGCTAAAGTTCTTTGGATGTTGAAGGTACTTCTCCTGAAATGAATCCAATAAAAACAGCTCAGAAAAGACGTTGGATGGATGCCAACAAATAATTTAATGACTACCAAGAATTTTTTGGATTGAATGGAGAGCGCTTACTTTAAATATTTCTTTTTCCTGCTCGGTCCACAAGTTGAGGAGCTGCTTGTCCTTGTACTCCTGCATTGGATCCTCTATCAATCCGTTTCTATTGTTAAATCGACGTTTCCTACTCTTTTCATCGAGGAGGATTGGTGGAATGACTGCGTAGCTTCTCATCTTCTTGTCTTCAAGCTCTTGCTCATGAAGTCCGTCCATGATTTCCTCGAGGTCAGCATCCGACTTGATTCTTGAGCCTACACGAGAAAACCTCTCCTTGTCCTCCCGCTGCTTCCTCAGCTCAGGGAAAACCTTCTCAAAGATCTCCCGAGTTTTTGCGTCCTTTGCCTTCTTCTTGGAGTTGTTCTCAATCTTCTCTAACCGCCTTGCCCAGTCTGCCGACAGCTTTGCGTAAGTCGTTGTCAAATATGTTTCCCGCTTCTCTTTTTCCCTCATCTTGTTCTTGAAGTAATCGTGAAGCTTCGCCTTCAAGCTGGCGTGCTTCGACTTGTTCTCATGGTAAACGGCAGTATCCGAAGGTTGATTGTATAATGGCTGAATTTTAAAAATTATTATTTTACTAATTAAATTATTAACTAAGTAGATAATTATACAGAGGAATAAGATGTTGCAGAATAATTATTTTATTTTTATGAATGAATACACTTACCAAGTCTACTTTGGGTCCTAGCTTGCTAAGAACTTGATGTGCTTCCAATGCCTTTTTTCTGTTTTCAGCGTAAATGATGTGTGGCAAGGAGCGGTTCATGGTGTCTGGAGCGGGAGCGGGTTCCTCAAGATCTCGCTGTGGTTGCGTGGCTGCCTCCTCTAACTCCACCTTTTTCTTTTTCAGCTTGGCAATTTGACTCTCCGTCTTGGCGATTTCCCTATCCAGACGAGCTAATTGTTGCATCAAATCCTCCTTTGTAGAACGAAGGGGTGACTCATCCCTCAGTGGTTCGGACGGCAACGTGGGGCTAATTGCTTCAACTTGAGGGTTATAAGCCGGGCCCTATATACAAACATACCAATCATTTATTTACATTAATATAAAAACAAATGTCGAGGACTAAAACTCAAAACTGGCGCAATAATTTAAATGAGAGACTGAACGTAACGTACACTTCTCGTTCGGTCAGTATCAATTCGAAGAGGCATGTGGACGTCTGGTTTGGAGTCACCAAGTCTTAGCTTCTTACACGGAGGACTTTCACTAAGCGAAGGTACCATTTTCCCCATCCCACTACTTTCACCTCTGCAGAAAATAGAGAAATTAGAATTATGCTATGCTTGGAAAGTCGATTGGCTGAATTATCACTGGACACGTAGCTTCAGTGATAGTTGAATTTGTTGAGAGAATATGTGATTATATAGGTAAAGCATACCCATACGGTGGTCCCTGCTGGGACGGACGGTCGGGTCGTGGAGTCATGGGGGCAGATGCCGGTGGAATGCTGTATTCTGCTTGAGGTTGAGGAGGAGGATGTAGCAAGGACATCCGATGGGGTCTCGGACCACCCCTCTCCTCAGCGTTTCGGAACGCTGACATGGGTGTGTTTGTAACAGAGGGTGGAGGCGGCGGCGGTCCAGGTTGGTAGGCGACAAACCGCCCACCCCTGTCCAGACCATGTTGGTCGCCACCCCGCCCATAGAGCGGTGACTGGGCCACCGTATTCACGGGTGCTGACCTAGTTGGTTGTGGATTCCCTTTGTATGAAGGACTGGCATCTATCCTGTAATGTCCGTTCATTTCCAACCGTCATAGATGATCGTGATGGAGGTGGGAGTTAGGGAGAGGACAAAAACATACACAAAAAACTTTGCTCAGGAACCATTATCATAACACTTTTCCTTTGCATTCTAATGTTACTACTTCATTGTTAGCTCCATTTGTAACTTTCTCGGTGCTTCACTCCATATGTCCAGGAGTTAAAACTATTTTCACTTGCTAACTTAAAACTGAGACTTTCCGCGTCTATTCACTGATGCTGCTGCTATATCAAATAATGTTAAACATGAACTAAAACTACATAATTACTTCTAGTTGTGAATTTGGTAACTATATTTAGTATTACTCAACAAAATATTTTCGTGTATTGCATATACATCTATACATCATTCATCATACGTGACCAGAATGAGATGATGATGATGTGTCAAGAGCTCACTTTTTGTAAGAAAATTTGAGTCAACAAACAGAAATCAAGGCGAGTTGATTCTTCTTTTGCTCGTTGTGGGAGTAAACGTGACAGAAGGGGTGACATTGAACCTTTCATTTGAGTAAAATGATGAACATCTTTTGCTTGACTTCTTGTTTTAATTCAAAGCATTCTCTATTTTTGACTTTCTCCATACTACAATGAACTAGCACAAGTGGCAGGTGTTAAGACGAGTGATGACGATGCTGATGCCACGTTGGTCCTATCAATTCTCAACAGTAGTGGTGATAACTTTTGATTTCTCACTTCAAACCAAATATATTCATGAAAATTCAGTCAAGTTTTTAGTAAAGAAAAAGCCATAGACTCCATTTGTTTCTTTCTATTAACTAAACCAAAGATGAACTAATGGTTTCTTATGCAACGCCGAGGAAGATTGGTGAAAGAAATTTAAAGTACAGCTGACTTTGATTGTATTTGAGTCTATTGTAAGGAGTGGGATGTGCACCATTGCATTGAGTTTAAGAATATCGAGACATGTTTGTCAAATATTTTCACACTATTTCTACTGTTTTATCTCTCGCTCTACAATGAAAAATTTCCTCAACTTTTACCCCTTTTCTTCAGTAGCAGAGTCGTAATTATCCAAAATAACTTCACAAAGTAAATTTTGAGTAGTTTCTTACAACATTTTTTAGTTTCTCAAAAAAAGCGTTCTGTTTTGTTTTCTTGTCAAAAATTCCAATTTCCATAAATCCGATGGAACAACATCGACACTCACTCCCAACAACGGCAATGTCTGCAGCCTCCGCGATACGCTGCAACGCAGTAATGAAAATTTAAGTCATGTGTGCGATTCTTGTATGTTAGTTTTTTGTATTTTTCACCACACTAAACAAACTACCGCTCCTTCCTGAAGAAGGAAACTTTTTCGTTCTAAAAACTAGTGAGAGAGTCAAATTGAAAGTTTTTAATTGTCTCCCTCGACTTCCAAACACGTATGTATGGAATGGAATTACAGTTTTATGGGGATTGTGGTGTGAATATTGTAGTTTTATGTTACATGGAACTGAACTAACTACTAGAGACGAAACTACACCGTCTAAGAAGACGAGGTTTGTGATATATATTCTCCTGGGCTTGTAACACCCCTCTCCCTTCAACTATCTCTTCTTTCTCTTCTTCTCCACATATTATTATTACAAGCTGTCTTCTCACTTTTTCCCAATTCACAAGCAAATATACTCCATCAATATTATCTCTACTTATGATGATGTCTTATCTGGTGAGGTCTAAGTTTAAATTTACCAATGGGGATATTATGATGACGCGATGACTAAAATTGACAATCAGTCAGCACGGAGTATTGGTTAGGATGTAATTTTCATATCAAGTCCTAAGCTCCTTTTCGATTTTTGGTAAGCGTTAAGAAGACAAAAGTGGGGAGGAGAACTCGGCTTTTCTTCTGTCTCTCGATTCGAGCCCAATTCTTCGTTGTTTTAATTTCTTTGTTTGTTTTGATGAGATGAGTCGTGATATTGAGGGGGGAAGGGGATTAAATGGACAACTACAATAATCTAGTAAGAAACGGAGAAGAGTGAAGAATGCTAAATGCGATTTTTTCTTTCTCTCTTAGTCTCTCTGAAAATAGTTTTAAGTTGGATTTGGATGATGCGAGGCTGGTGGTGATAGTGATGATTATAAAATGAAGATGTTGATATTGATGATGATGATGATGATAATGTTGGCTGTGAACCTACATAGCGAATATTTCCAAGATCAGACCCCTGTCCAGCGTCCAGTCCATTCAGTATGACTAAATAGTTGAACGCTATGATATATTTTTTTAAGTTTCCATACACATCACACACTCACACACTCTCCTCACATAGAATGCAATGAGACCAGCGTTACATAGGAAAAGTAGTGACGAGCAAGAGCGAGAGACAAGCAGAAGTAGAGGAGTGAATCTATGTCTATACATAAAAAACTAAGTTTGTTGAACTCTTCCACAGGCAGAGGGTGGTCAGGTTCGTCTCACTGACTCAGAGAAGAAGAGACGAACTTAACAGGCATCAAAAAACTTCTCTGCAAATGCCTTTCCTCTCTCCCTTGACAACTTTTTTTTTATTTCATGTGTGTATGTAATTGTGTGTTGTGTGTGTATAAGAGAAAAGAGTTAGTTTGGCTTTGCCTTGCTTGGTTTCGTGTGAGCCCCACTACTTCACTTCTCTCTCAGAGCTATTCTCTCTCCCCCCACCCCCGACTACTTTACTTAAGCCAGCCCAGTGGACTCGTCCAACATTTCTTGCTCCTTTCCTCTACATACATACATGCACGCTCATATTATATGTTTTGCTAGTACTAGGAGCAGAGCAGCAGTTACTGCGATCTCACAAAAGTTAAACTACTGCTAAAAAATCATGTATATTCATAATATATATTCATATAAGCAATAAGTACAAAGTAAGCAATCTATAAGAATGAACGCATGCTACTATACAAATCTATCTGCCTATATACATAATACCAAATAAGCCCTTATATCTTATACTGTATTCAAAGTTTTTGTGGCGTTTCTGTGTTGCGTTATTAACTTTACACTATATTATTTTCTCTCCCTCCCATCCCAACATCATTCTTCTCTCTCACAAAACCAAAATTTTCGACTCTTCTGCATGTTCCCTCACACTACTAACAACCAAAGTAAGCCAACTCACATCAAATTCAACCTTAAATTACCTTGTTTAACTTCACTTCACTTTTCCATATTTATATAATGTTGAAGACGATCATGATGATCATGGTGATAAGCATTCCCGATAATTAAAAGAACTATGGATGTATTTATGTAGATGTTTTGGTTCAGCAGTAGCATTATTTCCTTTTCTGGCTTGCAGCAATGGACTGAAATCAAGCTGTAATTTAAAATTTCAACAGAATATTGTGTGAGAGGAGAAACGAATTTTAAATGCTCTGTTACACTTTTGTCTTATCTCCTTTGAGTCAAGTCAAGTACGACCGTACTCATAAGAGCCATGTTCTACGCTCTCCTTGATAAGGAAAACGTAAGTTAAGGATTAAGAAGAGTTGCAATAATATTTAGTCATTCTCTGGCTAGATCAAAGTTTTCGACATCAATTGACAGCGCGTATGTGTATGGAACCAACTGTTTGAAAATCAATTATTCCCATAATTCAACTGGAAAACTGAATTAATATTTGAAATTTGGTTCTCTCCCAATCAGAAAGAGATGAAACTATATGATTTTACGTTGGAAAAGGAGATTAATTGGGACCCTTCGCAAGTGGTATTGTAAGCGAATTTCAGTACGGTGACGGTGCTGAAGTACGGTGGCACGGAAACTACAGTCCAAAGCTACCGTATTTTGGTAAAAAACTGAAACCCGTCTCGAGACAGGATTGTGATTGTAAAATATTTTATCACTACGGTAATCTCAATGATCATTGAGTATAGGACACGGGATTTGAGAAAGCGCGAACTTTAAATTTTAGTCTACAATATTCAGCTTACAATCGAATTTGCGAAGGTTCCTTGTCTTACAGTACTGTACGGTGACGGTGATTGTAGTACCGTCACCATCACGATCACCGTATCTCATTTGCGAAGGGTGCCTAATGAAATGTATACCATCATGAGACTACTTATTAACGAAGTAACTAGGTTGGCTTCTTCAGAACTTCTATTTGGCTTTAAACCCTATTTCAAAAGCATTGTATTGTCTTTATTAACGTGTTAAATTGTATCAGCTTTAAACAAGCTGGTCTCCCTGCAATAACACGAAGGCAGCTATATTAACTGCCGGAGCATATTTGGGAGCATTAGATCATTCAATCGTAGTTGCTGTATTTCACACTTATTGTGGCCCTATGAGATAATGTATGGATAATGTCTAAATTACATTTGAGAAATTACGGAGAGCTTTACGGTAGCTCTTAATTCAGATTCATGCATTAAAAATGCTTCAAATTAAAATTTTGATACAAATTGTGGAACCAGTTTTATTTGCTCACAAAAATAGGTGTCGACCAAAAATAACTGTCGACATTTTTTCCTATCGATCAAAAAATATTGTCGACATTTTTTCTCTGTCGATCAAAAAAACCAGTCGACCTTATTTCCTATCGATCAAATATTCCTGTCGACCAAAAAACCAGTTGATCTTATTTCTTGTCGATCAAAAATTCCTGTCGACCTTATTTCCTAGGGACCTAACTTGAACCTTTCCAGTTCCCTTTTTTCTTTTCGTTCTCATTGTCGTGCTATATTAAAAAATATAAACATGTTAATGTATGTCACAAGTCACGTATTCCTCAGCTCATAACTCGTGAGCCCTGGCGAGTGGTAATACGTTACTTGGCAATGTGAAATCGAATTTGTAATGTGAGTTGTGGCGTTGATCATGCGTGTACATAGCAAGCAAGCCAGGGTTCACGACTTAAAAGCTGATGAGTATATAGTTTAATATATTTGTTTACAATATTTTATTAGCGAGAAATTCATATTTGGCTTCCAAATTATGGGAGGTGAGAAGCTAAACGTGAGCAAGCGTTTTTCTGCGATTTGCTGTTGTTCTAAATCCTTTTTGCTATTTCGCTCTCTCTACACTTACTCAGCTCGGTTCACTCATGTCCTTACCTTTTTCTTGTGTTTTGCCTCACATTTCACTACGTGTTATTTGCATTTGTGCACTCAAACAACGCAACGCTAAACTCGCTGTTCTTGTTACAACATTGTATTTTATTACAACACGTTACGTTTCGAGAATTATTTGTATACGCTTGGAATGCGAGATTTTCCTCGTGTTCTTACAGTTTCTACACTCCCGATCCCTTCCCATAGCTAGGCTATGGCTAATACGGCATGGCCATTTGGAATGGTGGGGTGGACAGGATACAATACACAATCTCTTCATTCTAACTTGAAAAACAAAAACAACCCTCTCGGATCAAACAAGCTTATTCCAAGCTAGTCATCGTCAACATATCAAGATATTCTGCTGTTTTTTCCTCTCGCTCTTCCTCTAAGACATTTAAAAATACGAAAATGTTATATAAATACTTATATTATGCTAAGAAGGACGGATGCATTTCTTTTTTTTGTACATATCATCATCAGTCGTCATCATGATATCATGTAGAATACATTTTGTACTTACCTTTATAAAATGAATGGTAGTTCTAACGATAAGTTCTATCGACATCTACATGAAATGATGATACTAGCTTTGAAGCTAGCATTAAATATTTCTCTCAACGTCAATTCGGGCATACATTAATATTAGAGCCCTTTTATCTATAACTTAAGCTGTGCTTGCGTCGGTGAGACATTGTAAACAAAAACAAATGGCAGATACTAAAGACAGATACAGCAGATACAGTAGATACCAAGTGTAGACCATTACTTAAAGCACCGGTTTTGCAAACGTTACCCCGCAGCTCACAAGGTACAAGGTACCCTTCAGCACATCAACTCAACGTAATGTTGTTATCTATCTATATCTATATAAGAATACAGGACTTGCTTGAGGCTGTGTCTGTCTCAAACTGCCGTGACGGCGACACAAACATGTGTAGGATGGTAGAGCCAAAGCTCTGCATCCCAACCATGTTATTCTCCGCTCGCTGCTTTGATCCAACATGTAAACA
>JAANSM010000267.1:0-33889 GCA_036850725.1 Orchesella villosa | reverse complement strand
TTAACAACAGTAACCAAAATTCTTAAGAAATTTGAAATTCTCAATGGGATAGCAGGGTCTTCATTGGTAAGGTCTTTGATACTAATACATAAAATCACATACTCCCGATTTATGGTACTATCATAATTTCTAATTTTAAAGTTCAAAAAAGGTAACATTTCACAAGTTCGAAGTAGATCGCCATTGAATTCATTACTACTATCTTTTTCCATAAAGTAATGTACTTATTCAATTCTTTCTATGTTGTATGTAAGGAGCAATCAATACCTTTTGTTTCTCCTTATACATTTCTAACATAAGCACTAGTAACAATTAATCTTGCAATGTAACCACAATTTAATATTAGAAAGCAAAGAAGTGTACTATCGTAAGAATTTCTATTAAGTGCCGAGTTTACTATAGGTTAGTATATGAGGTTTCAAGTTTTATATAAGAAAGCTTGTCCGTGGCACTTAAGCAGGTCCTTAATCATTGACTTGTATTGACATAGTGTTTATATAAATGATAAATTCGAGAATTTCGAATATCAGCAGCAGTATATCATATGTACATTTTACCTACACTTCCACAATAATTATATTATGTCTACTCCTATGAGGAAGCTTTTTATTCGACATTCGAGACAGGACAGAGCACATCGTCTTCTTCTCCAGACAATGTAAATTGACAGTGTCAAAATAAATTGCTTACGCTGACTTCTCGTGCCAACTGCTTTCACTGTCATGTCATGGCTTTCACTTTAAGTACAATACATACACATCTTATATTTCAAATAAATAACTTGGTCTCCAACTTTTTCGCATTCACTGTCACCTTTCATTAGCTGCAAGGTTCAAACTTCAAACTATATATAATACGTATATATCTGACTTATGTATGTATCTACCACTTCCATCTTATTACTGACTTGTACCTCTTGATTTTCCTTTTTGTTGACCAATACCAAAAAACTACACTGTGTATCATCTTCGATTTATAATAGACCACAATTTCGTAGATAAATGCCAAAGTTGAAATCGATAGAAAAAAAATCAGAATGTAAAATGCGCCCGCAATATGTTTAAGAGTCAAATCATCCGAGTCCGCTTCAACAAACTTCATTTTATCTGTCTGATTAGTGCTAATCCACCAGTCAAGTTTCAGCTTGCGGACATTCCAATACAAGTCTATTTTATCCCAAATGTCAAGCAAATGGAACTGTCTTGTTAGTCCTAGCCATTTTCCAAAATTCAATCTGTAGATAGACTTTCCTTCAGTGGAAACGCCTAACCAGATATTATACGTTTTGACAGGGGCTAGTCGAAGCTTCCTTGCATCCGAATCACTCATATTTCTTTCCCTCACATGAACCAAAGAAAAGTCATAGGCAATGCAACCGTACTTATTGGACTTGACAACTTTCTCCAAGCACTCTAGACCATATCCATGAAAGAGTGTCATTTCTCCCACAAGTTTCACATATACTGGGTCTGTGCTTGCAGCCAAAGTGTTGTATGCTGAGTCCCCGTGACGAACGTAACCTACTTCATAGTCAGAAAATGCAAGCTCTTCAAATGTCTCAGGTACTCTCCCAACACCTGGGAACGCCAATAACGTAGCCATTTTGCAACGGTACATGTTTGTCACCAACATTGTAAAGAAAATCCAAAGGGCAACGAAGCAGCGAAGTGGATTAGACTCTGGGAGGACAGGAGAGTCCTGCTCCATGAATGTGGACAGTAGAAATAAAGACTGTCGGTCCAACGGCCATTCTATTGTTTCAGAATTGAACTTCCACACATCCATGATTTTTGTCGTTGCAAAGAAGACAAGTATACATACTCCAATGGAGGCAATTACACTCATCCACACAACAATGTCAAATGGCCAGAGTAGTTGGGCTGGACTAAATATTTTGGTTGGTTGAGCTGTCACAAAGGTCAGGGATCCTATAAATGTTTAAAATAGACATGCATTCTCCATTTCCTTTTATAAAAGTAAAAAGGTATGGCATGTTTTTGGATGGGATAATTTTCAAAAAGTATTGCTGTTACCCGGATCATATAGCGCATCTACGTAGTCGATATAGTGAACTGAAATTAATACACACCTCGTATTTAGCATTGAAAATTTCATATTATGACCTACTTTACTTCACACATTCTAAAATTCCTGAAACCAAACCTACTTCTTTTTGGGGTGTGAGCAGTAACGATTCCCAGATCAGCACGCCCTGAAACCAAATCTCCGACCACGCCATTCCATGTTCCATTGCGTAAAAGCACTCCAGTTCCTGCACCTCCAGTCCCATCGGAGCGTGTTGATGCAAACATGTGATAGCTAAAATTGAATTTCACCTGTCGAATGGAGTCACATTTCTCATTAAAATAAAATCAGCATAGGTAAACGGTAAACTTAACTGTATTTTACACAGCCCTAAAACATCTATTTTTACGTCAATAGTATTTTACCGTTAAAAACGTTTCAAACAACATTTTCCAATGCCCTCTTTTTGCATTGTTGATCCCTTTCCATGGAGGATCTGCCTCCACTCTAGCGTAAAAGTTGGGCATCGTAACATGTAGGACCTTTCCATTCAAGTCCCATACAAAATCTGGGAAATACTCCACTTCCTCGCTTTGCGGAGTTCCTGGAAGTGGAAAATCAACTAGTCTCGCATTGCCCCCAGGTTCACAAAAGAAGCAGACTGTCCTTGCCACCACACTTTTCTGATGCGGCTCATACCCAACTGCCATCTTAAACTTGATCCTGTTTGGATATTCTTGCATGAGCAATAATTTCTTATGATTTTTTCTGTCAGTTTTAAAAATATAGAAATCTTCATCCTTTCTTGTAATCGGGACGTAGACCGGTGAAATGGTAAGTTGGACTTGCTTAATGAATTGTGGTCGGAGGTCATTAATCATGAGAACGACGATGCTACATTGATCACTCAATTTTCGATAATGAGCAATGGAAATAGGAAATTGGAGAGGTAGCTTTAACTTTGATCTCCGAGCAATTAGAACTGCGTTTTCATTCGCTATTTTAAATGTGTCTTCCTTCAGCCTTTCCTGAAAACTTTCTAATGTGATGGTCGCAAGGGATGGGTACTTGATCAGATGAACCGAACGAAGCTGCGAAGATGTCGTGTCACGAAGAATGTGGTTAACGCTGGAATCGGTGTCAAATCTGTCCTGGACTATTAGTAATGAACAGTCTGAATACTTATCTTGATTAATCACGCTCACAATGAAATTATCTTGAATAACTGACGAGTATGGCTCTAACAGTAATTCAGCATTTGAGACACACAAAAAGTAAAAAAGTAAAACGTGTTGATAAATACTGTAACTATGAATTTGAAGCCGACACCGTATGGTCCATGTGCTAAAATTCATGTCTACGAATTCCTTTTTGAAGAGTCAAAATTGAATTGTCTTTCGTTTCTATTAGCGAGTCGCAGTTCCGAAACCTCCTTTTATAGAAGTTGGAAATGAACGCCAAAGAGGTCAACGCCAAGAACACAGCTAATGGACGTTTCCATAAATATGACATTGTGTACTGATTATTAATAAACATTATCGAGAGAGAGCTGAACGTTTCTGCACAATGAACAAAGTATTAATGTTGCCCATTTTTGGAGGCATGGCAGAATGACGTTCATTTACATTTACATGCTTTATGCCAATATATCTCTGCTTTTATTCCATAGAAGAACACACATTCATGATTAAAGATGTCATGTCATCCGGCAGTCAGAAGTCTTTTCTACTAGCCAGTCATTATATCATTGTATTTTTGAAATCTTTGAACACTATACATTGCACTACAAGCCACTAAAAATTTTAAGCTTGTTTATAAACAGCGAAATGCTTGTCACTTTACGTCATTCATTCGTCAACTTTTGCGACTCCTTTTACTGAAGAAATGATTGACAGTAATTGGACAGTCAGTGGCATTGATCTGCTATAACTCTGTGTACATCCATATACAATAGTAAAATGCATGAACTATGAAATTATGCATAATGTTGATGAAGGTTTCTTGTTCGAAGTTTTCTTCAGAAGCAATTAAATCATGAACATGCAAGCAGCTGCAACCATTGGTCTGGTCGTAAATACAACGTGAACGGGAAAGCAAGACGCACTAAAAATAAAATATTTCCTTTTTCATATACCATGTCGTCAGAAGCCACTCACACAATACTCAAGACGATGTAATGCAATGATTGACTTTGAACCACAGAGTTCTTATATAAGGTCTTTGCTTTGAACCGAATAAGACCATTAAAATGTATGACGAATATTATTTAGGCTACACGAGCCCATTACATAGCCGAATCAAACATGAATGATATCAAGGACTCAAGATCCCATGGGAGATGGATAGTTTTAGACTTTAGACGAAATAAAATCATTTTAGTTTAAGTTTTGATGTGAATTCCAAGTACCTGGATTTTTATTCGTATCCATTCTTATTGTGCCCCTTTATGAAATCTAGTGGTCAGTGGTACAAGAGAATGGCACATAGAACTTTCAACTTAAGACTCCTAACTTAAGAAGTTGTTACATATAATAGATATGCCCCAACTAACTGAGGTGATGATTGGTTGACCTTCGATTCGATGACCTTGGCTCATGGTCATGGCTGTGATTTCTCATTTTTATAAGATACCTTTTGTAGCCCACAAGACAAGGCATCTTAGCAAGGACATTGATACCCCTAATTTGTATTCCCATCGATACCCTGAGGAACAACATGATATTTTCTGTTTAGGCCATCGCTACCTTCGAAATAAAACATACATATTTATAATGCTTCCTGTTGCCTTTCGTTCACTTTGACCTTCGCCTTACAAACTTCCATAATTTTTTATTCAAAAATCTTGGTCTGCTTGTCGCTGTCTTTTTTAAGTCTAACCAAACCCCGAATACGAAGTAACACGAAGTAGAGCTCGCTCGAAGATCAAAGTATGGCCCAAAATCCTGCTAAACGCAAATGTCCATCTTACGGACCGGAAAATATGACCTATTTTGGTCAAACCTATGTCAGTATTAGATAACATCTCTCTCCCTTTAGAGAACATTAAATGTTTTTGATGATCCAAGTTCAACCGTGATTATTTACATTATTTTTTATTTGCAGATTGAGCCACTGTCGTTCATATGGACTGTGAGTAAATTTTCAGAGATGAGTGATCTGCAGGAAATTAAGTCTCCCGTTTTTCTTGGAGATACCGAAACCGAATATGACTGGTAAATACATAATTTAAAGATAATGAAAGTGTAATAAGAAAAGTTTACTCCAATTTCCCTTTTTTCAGGCAATTGTCAATGTTTCCAAAGAAAAAAGTAGAAAATGTGGACTACATTGCGCTTTACTTATCAATAGTCGGTTGTGTTATTGATGACGTCAAAGCTAGTCTGCAATTCTCCATTCTGAACACCGACGGACGAGTAGTTGTCCAAACTAGTAGGTTACTTAACCATTATTTTGGTCTTTTGTCATGTAATTTTATAGTTACAATTTTTACGTTTACAACTCCAAATATATAGACAAGCTGTCTCACATCTTCAGAAATCCTTATCCTTCGTTTGGAGTACAAAAATTGACTTCTTCGGCTGGTCTTATTGCTCCGGAACAACAATTGGTTGCAAATGACTCTTTAAAAATCCTTTGTCAAGTGTGGATAGATGATGGACTCAAGCATATACTGGGTGCTCTCAACTCCACCCTTTCAGCTCAGGAAAGGAGTAGAATGTGGAAAGATGATTTTATGAATGATATCGAAAAGATGTATAAGGAATCGATTGGTACTGATGTGACAGTTTTGGCAGGCACCTCTATTTTCAAGGCCCACAAAGCTATTCTCACAGGTAAATATAATTTTGAACTTCTTCATTTATGTTTAGCGACATCAGATTATATATTATGACTTTAGTTTAATTTACTTAAATTATTTCAATTATTTCTTTATTATCCAGAAGCTCAGTTTTTGCTGCGATGCTCAACAATAATGAGAACATGCTCGAGATGGCGGCGACCACTGTGACCATCACTGATTTTGACCAGGAAGTTGTGAAAGGGATGTTGGATTATCTTTACACTGGACAAGCTGATTGTATGGAAGAGCGAGCTCTGGAGCTTCTGCAAATTGCTGAAAAATACGAATTGGCTGGTTTGAAGGGGCATTGTGAGTATGTCATTTCGGAAAATCTGAAGTTTGAAAATGTGGTCGTGATTTTGGTCTTGGCCCACAAGCAAAATGCGTCATATTTGAAGTCTCGGGCGATCGATTTTATTAACATGTCAGTTTATACAATTCCTATATAATCAACTCTTTTGAACGAAGACTTATAAGAACTTTCATACACATTCATAATATTTGTAATTTAATTGTCACTACACTAGGAACAAACGTGAGCTTTCTCAAATGGAATCCTTTCAAGCCGACGTGAAGACTTACTCTGCTAGCGAGATTCTGGCAGAACTATATTTGGCTCAGCCTTGAAGTTGTCAAGCCGTTAGAACTAGAAGATCGACAAGTTCATTCTCTTCATTCCATTCATAAACTGCCGAGTGCTAATTATTAATAAGTTATCAAGTTATCAAGTTATGCTAAATTCTCTACTTTGTCTATTACAGCAAATCCACTGCAAAAATAAAGTTGATTGTAACAAATTTTGACTGTAGTTTTTATTTGAACAATCGAAATTCACAAAAAAAGTCATCTTTGGAAGAGTTATAGTATTTTTTACTTCAATTTCTTTCATTCTCATAATGCCCCAAAGGGTTGTAGTTGTAGTTGTAACTTGTATTGATCATTGATTGTTGATGAATCAGCGATCGATCGAAGTGAAAGTGAAAAATATTAATTGTTGATTGGAGTTAATTTAGGGAAACCAAAACCGGCCACTGTCAACTGTCGAAATAGAAACTGCTTCAACCTCCTTGTCCAGTCCACTTACATGTTCCGTGCACTTGTTTGCAACTCTTGAAAAAGGAACCTAAAGATACGATAAGGGGAAGTACGTAGATATGACCCAAAATCCGGCCAGAAAAATGTCACATGCATGGATCAAACCGATGTAGGTAAATTGTAAACTAATTATGAATTATGTTATGAATTACATGTTAGTGATTACTACACTTTACTTCGATTAGAGAGCTTTTACAATGTTTATAAACTGTCACAGTCATCATTGATCTGCTATAACTCTATATACATCCATATACAGTAGTATAATGCATAAACTATGAAATTATGCATACTGTTGATATCCGTTTCTTGTACAAATTTTTTCTCAGAAGCAATTAAATCATGAACAGGCAAGCAGCTGCAACCATTGACCTGGTCGTAAATACCCAAGCGAACGGGAAGGCAAGACGCACTTAAAATAAAATATTTCCTTTTTCCAAAACCATATATATAGTCAGAAGCTAGTCAAATATATAGAAAGCATTGTAATGCTTGGCTTCGAACCGAGCAAGCCCATTAAAATGTATAAATGGTATTTAAGGCTACACGAGCCCATTACATAGATGAATCAAAGATATCCAGGACTCAAGAATCCCGAGTGAGATGGATAGTTTATAAGACGAGTGTGTGATAAGTAAAATAAAGCAAGATGACAATATTTGGATGTAAAAAATTGACCATGCGAATCTTCTATAATAATTGCATTAGAATAAGTAGAATTATCTATGAGTCATGATGTCATGACTCACTAATACGGTGCTGGTGCTAATACCAATGTAATGCATAAATAAAACGAACTTAATACCTCATCTAGCCATTTCAAACTCTTACAGTAAAAAAATCATACTGTATAATTGCTCCAAGTTGAAGTGAAGGAGTAAATGTTGCAATGAACGTACATTGGTACACAAGGTATTTTCCTTGTATATCAATGTGTACGTAGTATACGTGTACGTAGTCACAAGTTGCAACCCCTCCAACGAATACAAGAAAAAATAGTGAGATGAGATCAAATATAAAATAGGATCAAAGTTCAATATCAAAATTGCATACATTATTTTTATCTTCGACATGAACACACTAATGAACGTTTTACATAAAAAAATAAATGTCCTCCATACTCCGCTCCATAGTCTAACAGTCTACAATGCAAATGAACATGAAACACATATTCTTCATGCCATGCCGCATAGTAAGTTGTATCTTTCACCGTCCTATTACTTATGGCACTTCAATGAACAAAGAATGCAATGTGATGCACTGAAGTGAACAGGAATGTCACCACATCTCAAATTGATTTTAAACCATTTCTATGCTATAGCTAAGCATATTATGCTAATTAATCACTAATTTAATTATTTTAAAGTGGGGTTTGATTAAATTCCTGGAAGTACATACCAGGTGCAGCTGCATGGTATGAGTGGCATGGTCCAAGTCCAAACTCCAAAAATTTCCTTGGGATTCCGAATTCGAGAAAACGTTTGGTTAAGAACCATAGAAGGCGGGACAGACTAAGTTTTTGTAAGTGTACAACCACTAATCCCTCCTAAATTATCATCCAGCTGCATGGATGACGGAATCAAGGAGAAAAATATCACCATAAAAAATCACACTTTTCTTTCATTGAATCCGATTGCAATGAAAAGGAGACAAGCATGTACGCACAATAATCCTCACTTCCCTAATGCGCAATGCTTCTACCGAGATGTACTTAAGCTCAAGTCACAAAGTGCATTTAAATTTTAGCAGTTGAAGTTCTGCTGCTGCTGCAAAGCAAATTAGTTCTTCTTCTTTTCTTCGTCTTATCTCTCATTTCATGGTTAATGGTAGTTTTGTTGTTTAGTATCCCTAGAGCATTGCTAGAGACTAGAAAGCAAAGAGGTACTAGGTATTAAGGTACACTTTTTTGACAATTTTATAGTTCAACCACTTTTGACTTTAATAAAAAAAAGTCTGCTGGGGGTAAGAATTAAATACAATATTCAATATTTGTTTTCACAGTTTTTAAGGTTATCTATTATCGTTGAACGATTGACGATGGGACGACGACGACACAGATCTAGGCGAGAGCGAAAGAAAATTGTTGACAGCCAGAGTCAGAGTCAAGAAACTGACACTGAGCAATTGTGTAAGTCATGTTTTGTGTTTTAAAACTCAAAATCACTATTAAAAAATGTATAAAATGGAGGTGGAATTTCGCATCCGTCTCAATAGGGAAAAGGTTTAACGGGTAAAGTTTTGCGTTCGAAAATCCTGGAAAATGTTCAAAACTTGCCCCCATAACACCATTTTTCGAACTATTTTTGAACTTTTCAATGAATTTTCGAACATTTTTCGAACTTTTCAATATTTTTTTGTTTTAAAAAAAATGGGGTAGGGTATTTACAAATTTTGGGGGTTGGTTAGGGTGTTT
This sequence comes from Orchesella villosa, assembly GCA_036850725.1. Taxonomy (NCBI): domain Eukaryota; kingdom Metazoa; phylum Arthropoda; class Collembola; order Entomobryomorpha; family Orchesellidae; genus Orchesella; species Orchesella villosa. The sequence goes on along the minus strand of JAANSM010000267.1, from coordinate 24,515 downwards.
TACCGGCTGTAAGGAATTCCACCTCTAAAATGTGGGAGACCTAGTCGATAGATATGGTTAATGGTGTATGGACCCTCGGCTCTTACTTTCTCTTTTTGCAAATATAAATCCTTTAATGATATTAATTTTGAATTAATGTATAACAGGCGGGCCTGCCTCCGAGGCCGTCAAAGTAACGACGAAGATATACAAAGCCCTTGAAGGTGATGTGGGATTTAAGGGACAGCCGTTAGTTAGGAGAGTGTACAATGAGCTTCTGGCTCGACATCAAAAGAAAACCAAGAAAGTGACCGACTCTGCCTGGTGGATGGGGATGCCTAAAATGTGTCCCGGTGAGCATGACTAATTCTTAATATTCAGTATGCGTATGGTTGTTAGTAAACGCGTAAGATAAGGAAATAATGTTTTGCATGACTATATTTTATAATATATTTTTTCAGACGAGAAATCCAGTTCTAGCTCTACCTGGACGATTCCGCAGGTTGAAGGTATTATCAAGATGCCAGCGGTAAAGCCGTTACCTCCTTCTAACGGTTGGCAGTATTCCTCAGAGGAGAAATCCAGTTCTAGTTCTACCTGGACGATTCCGCAGGTTGAAGGTATTATCATGATGCCAGCGGTAAAGCCGTTACCTCCTTCTAACTGTTGGCAGTATTCCTCAACGAACGTTCCTTCCAAGGATTCCAAATATTTGAGCAACTTGCCATTCATCAACGATGTTGTTGGAGGGGGAAATAAGTTTAACAAGGAATTAATGCGCATGTACAAGGGCAAACTACACTCAGAATATGTACATGATGATTGGTCTATTGTTGACCCTTTGGTTCTACCGGATTTTATCCGTGTTTTGATGAAATTGGAGGAAGACTTTGGAGCTGGGATTTTTTTTGAGGAGTCTAAGGATGAAAATTCTGGGAGGAAAGAACCAATCAAGGAACAACTACGATTGTATTACAGGTCTGTGGTAGCTGCAGATGAGATGGAGTATGTGAACCGTCAACCATCGAAGAAGGTACTTAAGGCAGCTATGTCAGTTATTAAGGAAGACACGGTTTGGGAAAATTTTAAGGAGAGGTGAGTTGCTATTTTTTAACCTTTCTTTACATTCTTATGATGTAATGAGAGGGATTTTACCACATTTTTTATGCTTGTAGATATTTCCGCTTAGCACGGCGTAGATGTCCCGAAGCGTATTCAGATCGGGATGGACATCAGTTTGCACCCAATATTGATGAACCCATGTGTGCAGTTCAAGGAAAAAAGAAACAAATGGATTCATATGCTGTATTATTCTGCCGCCAATGCTTTAAGTATGGTTGCAGCATTCACAAAGCTGCCAATAGTCGGGAGGATGTGGAAATATACCGCAGTCATGCGAGTACCTGGAGAGAGGCACATCCTCGTGAAGATCCGAAAACCATACCATGTGGTTACGAAGACCGTTGTGTTAGAAAGATAAATGATAATCTTGAGAAATACCCGCTTACGAAGACAGAGGAAGAAGTTAAGCTATTTCTGGATTCCTGGACAGCTAATGACAGGACATTGTTCAACTGCTACTTCGAGTCTTACAAAAATTACTGCATGGTCGCATTTTTAATGAGGAACAAGACTTGTAGAGAGGTAAATATTGTTTGTCCGTTCCGATTAGTACATTAATGTAACGATTGGAATAATTTATAATCATGTAATTCAATTATTATCCAGCAACTTCATGTGCAGTTGCCCAAATAGTTTGAGCATGAGTAACATGAAGGAGTGACAATATTTAATACATTTACCTACATCTACATCTTTATTAATAATGATTTGTAAGGGGCAAAAAATAACTGATTTGATAAGTTTTGTCAAATTATATTATTTTCAAGGTAATGGAATATCACAATGTGCTTCCTAAGTCAGATGAGACGCAAGAAGGACAGGATAATATGGACTGCGACCTTGACCAGGAAGATGATGTCGAATTAATGAATTTGTCTTCCAGAAGCTCTTGCACGACCGTTGGCTCTGAGTTAGAAAGTGAAGCTGAGGCTGAAGACCCGGCTGAGTTGTGCTCATTTGTTCCGTGTATGCATGAAAACGAAACGTGTGATGAGTCTTGCAGTTGTATCAGTAAAGGGATTTTTTGTGAAGCGTCATGTGGCTGCTTTAAGGATTGTAAATTGAAATTACGCTAATAATTTTTGAGTTGGACTAATTGGAGTTACAGTTCAAAATAACAAACACGAATTCAAATTACTTTTTCGTATTGAACGAAGTATTGAAATATATATTTCGGAATATCATTTTGTTTTGATTTTATAGGTAAGAATCTCTTCACTGGCTGTCGATGTCAGAAAACGTGTGAGACAAAAGCATGTCCCTGTTTTCATGCAAGCCGGGAGTGTGATCCAGACCTGTGCAAAAAATGTGGATCCGATAAACCTAACATCAATGATGCAACTTGCAAAAATGTGTCTATTCAACGGGGAATTCGTAATAGATTTTTTTTCATACATTAAATAATTATTATATTAGTGAAATGGTAGAGAAAGTGTTTTGCCTAAAACGATTTGCTATAGACCTAAAACTTCCAGACTAAACATCAAAATTAAAATCAAATACTTCGCCCATTTACTAATTTCGTAAACCTAGTTTTTAGAGTAGTTTTCAAAATTTTATTGAAACACTAGAAAAACTGATAAAGAGTATAAATGCTAAAAGCAATTAAAGTAAACAGAAACATTTCCTTTATGGGAATCGTAGGAGGTGATTTTCCCATAATTTAATAACTTCCTTGACCACATTTCGAATTATTAACTGCTGTGAAAATTATTGTAGATGAAGATGAAACCCTAGCCAATCCTCGTAGTGAATGAGTAATGCAACTAAATGACTTATACTGAACCTTTATGATTTTTACGACTATGTTTTTTGGTTAAATCTAGATAAACACATCAAAACAGCAAGATCTGACGTAAAAGGATGGGGTGCTTTTGCACATACTCCAATTAAGAAGGGTGAATTCATAGTGGAGTACGTTGGCGAATTCATCAGCCATGACGAAGCAGAAAAACGTGGACACGTGTATGACGAAAGAAAGCATACCTTTTTGTTTGAACTGAATGATGGTAAGTTCATTAATTGTTAATTTTTGATTAACTGAATTTAGTATTTTATTGAAAATAAAATTGCGACTAAAACTATTAATCATGTCGAAAGCATATGGTATAGTATTTTGTTCTTTTTATCACCGACGTATCAACTGGAACGATTTTTCTTTGTTCTCATTTATTTGTTTGTTTTATCCTTTCTAGAGTATACTCTTGACGCTGCTCGTATTGGAAACAAATCTCGCTTTATCAATTCTTCTAAAAAGCCAAATTGTAAGGTTGTTAAAATGTTTGTGCGTGGCGAGTTAAAAGTTGCAGTGCGTGCCCTGAAGAACATCGAAGCTGATGAAGAATTACTGTTTGACTATCAAGCTGTTGTGGCCGGGAAGCAGCTAAAGAAACGAAAACGTGGCCAATCGTCATCAGAAACAGAATAACTGGTGAATATATCTTAACTGGTGTTTTTTATTTTCACATTTATTTATGGATAGTTGCAGACTGTTTTGATTTCGATCATTGTATTTTGATTCTAAATGTTATGGTTCAGCCAAAATACTTATTGTAAAACTTTAATAAATGCTTCAGGAGTCAGAAGTACATATTTGTGTTGGCAATGCCTTTGTTCCGCTATCGTTACATATAGTTCTCAGGTTGCCAGCAAGCATTGTCTGGTGGGCAACGACACAGCTCTTCATAATAGTCGTGAACAGCTTTCTCCTGTGCCTTAGTCTCAATTGCTCCAGGTCGAGTTTTCCGAAGTTGCATAATAGCCATTTCAGCAGTAAGACCACAGTATCGAACCAAGTAGCATGCAGCAAATACTCCAGAGCGACCACGTCCAACCCGGTCGTGGACTCCAACAGGCTCATCAAATTGTTTTGCTTGGTCACAGAAGCATATGAACAATTTGATTTCTTCCAAAGTCGGAGCTGTGAGCTCTTCTACAGGTATCTCAATGTAATAGAATTCTCTGGAAATTGAAAAAGCAGGTTAGCATTCAATTATAGCTCTTGCGTCATTAACCCAGTCCTTTAGGAAGGTTGATTATTATATTACACATACGTGAACATATGTATCGGAGGACGACTTTCTGGAGTTAGACATACAAGCCTTCGTATTCCGATTTTTAGGAGAAAACGAAGGTGTTCAGGGTATTGGGGCCACGCCATTAGAGCCAACTTTCTCTTTATTACCCATTGGAAACGCCAGCTAGTCATATTAAATTAGTTCTTCTCAGCATTTACTTAAAATATTAAAATTTGCATTTGGTAATAATATAAAGATGTGTGTTTACGGAGCTCTCGTAGGACCAGCTTTTTCCAAATACGGGGACAAAAACGAGCGCTGTAAACAAAGACTTAAGCTTTACCCTCTGTAACTTCAAACATTTTAGTTCATTGCTGTGTATGCAGGTGAAAAGATGTACTTATTTTATGCATTGCGTTAACCTTTTTGATAGCCCATTCTGGTAAGCGTTGAGCCGGATTAGCTTCTAAAAATTCAAAAAACGTGTCCGGTATCTCCATTTCAGCAGCTAATTCTCACTCGTCAAAAGTTCGGTTCAATCAAAGTGTATTGATGTCGACAGACACCTAGAAGCAAATTTATGTGTATAAAACAAAAGAATAAGGGATTGGTTGATTTCGTGGTGATCGATTTGATAAATGCACTGGGGAAGAAACTTCAGCTATATCGTGAGGAATTGATCCAATTGATAATGACATTGATGACATTTTTATGAATTTCCACGAAAGTGTATGAAGATGTTTCGATAGAGATTTATGACAACAGCAGCACTGCACGACTGCACTAATAAGATCGTTTAGAGTAGTTCTTCTGCGGATACGACTCCAACAAAAGTTATTGTATTATCTTTAAATGAATTTATCAGGGCACACAATTTTTCGTTCAATCGGAGATTACATTACATCATCGTAGCACCACGATACAGAATACAAGAAACGTTATGAAAAAATTAGAGGAAATTGCTTGAACGTAGTAACTCCTCAGCCAATTTGTAATCATAACTAGATTCAGGAATAAGCTGAACAATTTGTTGAGCCAATTCTGTTACAGACAGCTTAGAAAACCGAAGGCATCTTAGTTGACTGTAATTCTGTCAGACAAAATAACATTATTGTTTCATGAATTGGTTATAAACAAACAAGAAAAGCAGTACAACAAAACCAGTGACAAGGAATAAGAAGATAATGTAATAACGCTTACCAAATTATTTAACCAGTTAGTCAGATTTGTGCTAAGAGATGAAATTATTTCAGTAACGTTGTCACGATTAGTCTGTATGAAGTAATTAACACGCATTCCTGCAATCACGAGTAATCTAGATCCTAACAGGTCTCTGGCACTTACACTCCCAATGGTCTAAGTAATTATAAAACAAAATCTGAGCTATTAACTTTGCCATTAAAAAATAACTCAATAACAGTTAACGGTTTAATCAAAGGTATACCTCTAAGCCTAAATAGTCCAATCCACTGGAATAGAATTCGCAAACTTGATTTATTCGCAAATTGTCTAGATCTAGACCCCAAGTCCTTGCTAGTTCAAGGCATTTGTGAATCCAATTTTGGCATTCCGTAACCCCAATTTGAGACGGTAAGATCTGTTTCCATCATTCAAAAAATAATCATTACATTCACATCTTAGCACTCTTTCACATACAAACAGCTAAAATTGCCTTACATTGGAGAGTTTAATAATATGAATTCTATTTTATTTACCATTCCATTATCTTCAGAATCATCACTGTCACCTATTTCTTCTGGAATAGCGTGGATTGCACTACTAATAACAACACATAAAAACTCCTCTCGAAGAACTTTCAAAGCGAGATCTACTTCAACATTGGAATATGGCGCTGGACTACTCATCACAGAAAAGAACATCATGCGAGCCTGCAAAATGAAATTGTCATTCGATCCAATAATACAATGGTTAAAGCTTAAACAGTATGCGATTTTTGATTAGATAAGATATTATATTTACACTGAGGTAACATTACTTACCTTTGTATCAAACAAGTTCATTGGTTTCATGCTACTCTTCTTGATATTAAAGGCGTGAATAAAATGAGCTGCTAGCGCCAGTTGATAATGCAGTAGGATCATTTCATAGTTTGAATGGGGCTGCATTAAAGCTAAATCAGTAAGGGATGCTGAAGAAGCGTCAGTTGCCCAATGTGTTTTCCTTGATGGCGTTGTAGGTGGTGGCCCCAAGCCTTCGCAAAATACTGTCGTGGACATATAATCCTCAAGAAAATTGACGCTTGCTTTCAGGAATTTTTCCTTTAGCTCGACTGAGCTGAAGCCACTAACTTTCTCTACCAACTTTTCTTTAACAATTCTTCCAGATGAAGTAATCGCTGCAAGGCGCTTCTTTATAAATGTTCCCCACATCATATACATCATACCTACAAAAATAATCGACCTATGATATCTTTTGGTCATCATACTCATCATTGCTTTTAATGATTATGATTAGTGTTCTTATTACCATGTTTCGTAAACGGACACGGTATTACAGAGGAGCATGAAACAGCAGATGAAAAATATTCCGTTTGGTCAGGATCTTTGTTCCATTCTAAACAATATTCCCAGCAGTAATTTGACAAAATAATGCTCGACGATAGACTAAGAGAAAAGTTTTCCTTCAACACTTTTAGTAAATCTGAAATTAAATCAGTTATCGAATAAGAAATATTTAGACCCTAACATTAATCTAAAGCAACCCACAATATTATACATTAGTAATGAATATCATTTTAAAGTCATGTTAATACCTAAAACACTAGAGATTTCTTTGTCCGCATGGAGTGCTTCAACAGCCTCCTCTTCTTCCAGATCATTTTGTACAGGATTTTTCTCTACCAATCCCGTTTTTCCTTTCTTAACTTTCTTGTCGCCGATTTCTGGGGAAGGAACATACTCTTCACGAATTATTTCTGATTCGTCTACAAGTAATGCTGGGTCGATACCAATCGATGTTAACCACTTTCCAACCAACTCTGCAATGCATCCTAAATTAATTTCCAAGTCAGTTTATTGTACTGTATGCTTGACATCACAAGTTAGAAATAAATAATCGGAGAATTAACAGTGACCTTCAAAGAATGAAGTTATAAACCAACCTTTTCCTTTATCTAGAAGGTCTGAAACAGAAAGATTTTGAACTTCCACAAAAAGTACAGGCAAGACGGCTTTTTCAAGCTTGGGTCTCCTTGAGATTACCATTGTGAGTAGACTAAGATCTTCAATCTGTTTGACAAGAATATTCCAACGAATGAGCTCCAATGACACATTTTCCCATTCTTCATCGTCTCCATCACTAGCAGTTACATCCATATTCGATGACGAAGGGGTTTGATCTTGATTATTGTCTGGTTCTCCGGTAGTACCTTCCGCAGTACCCTCAGCTTCAGTTTGTTTAGAAATCTTATTTTTCTCAGTTCTGCCATTCTTCACCTTCTGCTCAATTCAGTAGTAGTATTGCGGTTATTAGAACTCGTCAGGAACCAAATCATTGCATGCGTTTGTTACCTAATAAATTATAGGAGCAGCTAACTAACCTCTAATTCAACTTCTTGTTGTATATCTACAGCTACTGCTCGACAAACCATCGAAAAGCTATACACATGGAAAATTTGGGAACATTCTGCAATTTTCTTCCGAATTCCTTCCCACCAGGTACTTACAAGGCTATGATTACTGAATACGATTTCCTTTCCTGTATTATAGAGTTATTAATATTTATAATGACACAACAAGAAAGATACACATTTAACGTTTAAATGAGCATAAACTAACCTTGTAGCTCGGAGAGTGCTCTGACGACGTGATACATTGACTCCATTACATTGACGTACGACGTACTAGCAAGGGCATTCTCACACCAAAAATTCAAGCATAAAGATAGTAGTTCTGAAGGAATAAGATCAGCATTTTTCACTCGACTTTTCCATTCCTTGAGATCGGAATTATTGTTCAAGCACCCGCAAAACAACAATTTTCCTGCACACATAATTCGGTCATTCAAACCTCTTTTTTATCAATATCAGTGAATACAAGACCCTGCATGTATGCTTCGTAAGCTATAAATTTACCTAAATTAGCAATGTGTTCATTGTTTCTATTCAACTTTACAGTGTTGGCAGCTCCACTGGAAGACGAAACTCTTGTTTTGATAGGCTCAAACTCCAAAAGCAAACATGAAAAAAATTCATTAATTGATAGGGTAGTCTCTGGCTCCTTGAATGAAACTGTTTTCTGAGTAAGTTTCTTATCAGCGTCTGCTCTATCTGCCATTTCCTGCAGCGACTTCATTTCTTTGTTTGTTGCATGCATGCACTTAAGCACCGTCTAATTAACAATAAAACATTTCAGTAAGACACTGTTTATACATTATAATATCGTGATTCGCCGTCTAACATTTCTAACCTGGTCATTATCAGCACTGCTGGTTCCTGCGTCATAACACGGTGGTCTATCCATTGATTTAACCAAAAAAGAGTATAAATCTATTAAAGTTTGAATTCTAAAGACTAGGTTAAGGTCCCGATCTCCTGAAAATAGAGTATACTGCAGTTACTTGAATTCGAACACAAATTACACAACAGAATTTTAATTCGTATTGGTGGGTACCATCATCACAATATTTTTTCAGGTACTCGTCTACTACCACCGTTAGCACGTCTAGTTTTTTACATTTCTGTACCAAAAGCTTAAAGCCTTGATTTATCATTGGCTGTGTCTTTACTTCGCTCAATATCTCCATCACATTTTTGGAGTCATAATCTTCTTCCCTTAAAAGCCTTTGCAAAGACTTCAGCAGATGCATATCCTTCACCTTACTATTCCCATTATCACTGAAAAAGTTAGAGAGAAAAGTGTAATCATTGTTTAAATCTGCATAATGTATATAAATTGCACATGTATCTAGTGATCGTAATTACCAGAGTGCAAGATGAAATGGGATGTTAAAGGAATGAATCTGAGCATCGTGATCAATGAATACACAAGGTAACGTAGGTTTGTTTCCTCCTTTTATTGGAATGTTGTTTAAACCCATCATTCCGTATGTGGTGGACAGTAATCTTAAAATCAAATTAAATATGGATAATACATATTCTTCGTTGTTTGATTTTCATTCTTGTTAAAAGTTTACTAGATTCTTACCTGCCATTCTTGCTAACAGGGAATCCGGCAACTTTTGGCCCTTGTTGCATCGAGAATACCTCGAGGAAGCCTCTGCGAGGAGCGTATATTACTAAAAACAAAGCCTTCTTTCCTAATGCACGAGTACGGGAATTCATGTCATCACTAACTTCTAACCACGCGCATTGTGCTTCTCGATAACCTTTGAATATTCGAACAGCAATGCCTAAATCATTATCAATAACAATGACACGCCCAAGGCTGTCAGTTATCGCAGATAGTTTTCTACAAGGGGACGAAGTAACGGATCGTCCTTTACGCTGTTTGTCTGGAAGACCGAACCTGCAAATTATGGTTTTGATTAAATAGATTTCGTTAATGTAATAGTACCTTATCACACTTTAAAAGTTAATTTTGCTTAGCGTAGATCTTTTTAAACATATATTATTACCTGGATTGCATTTGGGTTGCAGGCTCGATTTTTGGCTTTGGTTTGGCAATTTGTGCAGTTGGCTTGGCAGGGGTAGAACCAAATCCCAACATTCCACTACATTTTGAAGAATACACGATTTATGATAATGCTTTGTTGCTTTTCTAGTCACAACAATCTAACTATTATAGCTATAACGCTGAATTTGACTTACCCTGCCATATTCAGGAAACTGTTCTTTAATCTTGATGCAACTGCAAAGGCGATCTCAGATATCAATGGTTCGGAAGTTCCTTCCTGAGCATAAAGGAACGCAGCGTAAGGTCTTTCTCCACAAGCAATAAACACGTTGGAAGTAATAGGCGATTTGCTACACTTTGCAGATTGTCCCCCAATTACTGATGCAGTCAGCATGTGATCAAATGTGCATGGGGTTTCCAATCCAATGCTATCACAATCTGCTACTTTACATTCTTCATACTCCCACTTTTTGTAAGACAATGGAGGTGGATCCACAACTTGTTCAGCTGCATTAGCTTGTACTACAAGTTCAACCCAGATGATTAATATTACCAATTCAAATCGTTGTCTCCAAAACCTATGCACTCTTATTTTCGTTATTGTCAAACTTACATCTTGCAATGTGATTGCGGCATCCCCGTAAGGTTTGAAATAAACCAAATCCATCCATTGTTACAAGAACAGTTTGGTACAAGACAAAAATCTCTTCTAATTGATCATGTTTCATGGCAGTGGGTGCTGGTTGGTATGATCTACACTTTATAGCTCTCACTGGCTGGTTGTGAAACATTTGATTGATGAGCAGACTACCATTCTCCGTATACATCCTAACTTCACCGTTATTGAATCCAAGAATCACGCATGTCCAATCTGGACCACCAGGCGATGTCTTCTTTTTGGACACGAGGGGTATACATATTGCACACGTTATTTCCTCACTGTTAAAACGTTATACGAGTTAACAACTGGCAATATCAATCCGCTTGAAGTTTTTTTTCATAATTTTTATTGCAAAATGTGAACTGGCTTACTCTTCCTGCGAAACGATTCCTTCGTAAGACTTCGTATACCTCATTTCATTATTTTTAGTATCCCACTCACCTACAGAATGAAAAAATGTTTTTTTTTTATCTGAGAACAGTAATATAGATGAGAATTTGACTGATTAAAAACAAAATAAATAGAAATTTTACTGGAGAAAAACACTGCTCTTCTTCCCTTGGCCAATACAAACAACTCTGCCATTGGAGAACTGGCCATGACGCAGTTCCGTATCCAGTCATCATTCGAAGAGCCAGACTTTTGAGCTTTGGATGACTCCTGTACTGCTTTCGAGCTATCATCTTCGTCTTTCCAATTCCAGTCTGAGTCCCAGTCACCTAATTAAAAAAGGATTGAAGTCGTACTCGATCAATAATTAAAATGAAAATTCTTGGAAACATGGATTTTCCACATGCAAGCATTCTCCCTGTACCTTCGTCTTCACGGTCGGAGTCTTTATCCGAAGAGCTTTCACCACTGAACAAAAGGACTTTTATCCTCTGCCAGTTTTCGATTCTGCCGTGAATTTCCAGCTGCCCACTCATCGTGTCTCACTACAGATGACAGTGTGTTTGGTATCTTATTCAACTAAAACTAACTAAGTTTTAGGCACTAATTCTGCTCTGCTAGGAAAAGTAGAACATCAACTCAATCATATCATGAAGTCATCCTAGTTAATTAAATCCCTTCCCTACCACCAACCACTGACCACCTACGTTGTATGTTGTACGTATCACGTATCCACCAACCAACTTAACTAAATATGAAATAACCCACGACACCCTTATGGACAACTTAACTCAACAATCAAATGTATTTATAATAGTTGATAATTTAACGCAACTTTGACTTATTTCAAGAAATAATCACTAAATTGTCAACTCAGACGTAAACTAATAAAACTAATCATTAAGTACGTACCTATATGTATATAGTTTTGTACAAAATGAATTGCAAATTGTTTGATGTGTGATATTCAGGTGATATTTCATTGATGTCGTGTGAAGTGAACGTGAACAGATGGTTTTGTTTCTGTTGTGTTTGTGTTGTATATAGTCAGTCGTAGTAAAAATACATAACAAAGAGTTATGTATTTTATTATATGCATGCACCCAAAAACCATATGAGATGCCCATGCCATGCCCTGCGCATTTTATGTATGTCCAATATGTTGCATGTTTCATGAGAATGAAGTTTTTATAGAGGTAACGGTAACAAGTAACAAGACAAGGATATTTATGTCACTCATTTGTGAAGACAGTTGACAGTGATGATGACATGATGAAAGAAACGAAAAGCTAGATTACGATGCATGGAAATTCCTGGAAAATTCATAATAAATAATTAAATAATCATTTCGACTAGTTTTATAGCTGACAGCTAAAGGTTCAAAAGGAGTAATAAATAATTGGGAGTTTGATATTTGTTGCGTTTTATAAACCAAAGTAAATTATTTTAAAAGTCTTAACATTCATATATGGAAGCCATATAGGCATGAGCACATTCGTAACTTACTTGACAAAATTGCCAAAAATAGGTTGTAGCATTTTAAATTTTGATAATGCATTGTAAATTTGTTCTTCTGAATTATTTCCTTCCCCTTTAAGTGTGCTAATGGCATTCCGCGTTTTTAATATTGACACAGGTAAAACATTCAGAAGGCTATTTTCTTTGCAAACTTTGTAACCCAGTAGGGTTTCGCAAGTTATAGAATTTGTCAAACTAAATAGAAGGCTTCTGCTGCCCCCACAATCCCGATCGGATTTACAAAAGCATACGTCATTAAGGGCACACTGTTTTTTCAGCGTTGGGTTCACCGTTAGTTCCTGGGATCCAAACCGAATCCTTCTTCCAAGATCATTTAAAAATATGCCATTAGGGTCGATTGTCTTCATCACTTTTACGAAGTCTTGAAGGTGGGGATGCCTACTGGAAAGTATTGCTGGGTTGCTGTAACACAGTCCATTTTTGCCCCAATGGGGACGTCCATCATGTTTATCAATCTGTAATATACAAGGAAGATAATCATTTATTCAGCCCATTACTTATGTAGACTTGATATAAAGTAGTTCGGAGTTTACAAATAGTTTTATTACCAGAGCTTGACCCATTGCTTGATATGCTGGTAACCCTAATTTGATGGTAGATTTGTCATATCTTGGAACTGTTATCCATTCAATGCTAACCGATTTCCTGCCACTATTTATAGCCACGTAAGAATCCGAACTGGTCAAAAATCTAAAGTAAATCCCATTTAGTGGAAAGTATGCTTCATACTCGTCAATCACAATCCGTCGAATGGTTTCAAGCGCTGATTGTAACTGATCCAATGGCAATGCAATATTTGCATCATCATCTAACAGTGAGTAAGGCCCTTGCTCCCAAAAACATTCTTCACATTTGTTGGTCACCATACGGTGGCTATAACCTACCGCGACGGGAGCACAAATGGTTCCCGTATTCTCATCGGTATACATGGGATCTCGTCCTGGAACTTCCTTATAAAGCCCTAATTTTGCGTATTCCTGTATTAAATGAAATCCTACACGATCCCTCGTCTTTTGCATCAGTTCTAAAGTCATCGAAAGAGCCACACTGTTAGCCTTTGGCATGTTAGAAATAAAATTTGTTTTACAACTCCCTGTTGTATTAGCAGGTACTCGGTTTCCTACTGAAAGGACCACACTTTTGGATGAGGGAAACCACCAAAACTGGAAGCGATCATTGTTTTCAGCTAATTTCAATATTTCTCCTTCTTTCCAAAGAATATCGTCACTCATGGGATAATTATGAACTTGGAGTTTGTACTGTGGTATAGTTTTGAAAACGACTTGAAAAATTATTCCTAAAAGACCCAAATGAACCCGAAAAGCTTGGAACTCTTCAATGTTATCTACTGCAGTGAAGTTTCTCACGATGCCCCTACCGTCCACAATAGTTACCGAAACAAGTTGGTCTGATAATGAAGATGGGAAACGGAGTGAAGTACCATGCGCACCAGTTCCCAACGCTCCTCCAACAGTTATATCCCCATAAGAAGGGGCATCTTCTAGTGCTCTTCCCCAGTTATGCAGAAATTCCTGAAGATCATGTAAAGTAGAACCAGCACCTACCGTCACCAATTCAGTGAGAGGATCGTAAAAAATGTTTTTCACATTTTTCATTGTTATAGGAATTCCTGTTGTGCAAAAGCAATCGGTTACAGAATGAAGATTTCCTAACGCTTTCACAGTCTGCTGGTTCGAAATGGCTTTGGCAATAATTGCTTGGATATCGGCAATAGTCGTAGGCTCTTCTGGTTTTTGAGATGCTGTACAAAGTATATTGTGCTGGTATGACTGGTAAGAAAATTCTGTCCTGTGAAACATTATCAAGAAAAAATATTTAAAGTTTATATTCAATGTGAATGTACAATAAATATTTCAACCCACTATGCATATCCAGCCTAGCTTCCTTCCACCTTTGAAATATATTTTTTTTACCTGGAGTCAGTGCCGATGGTCATCCATATATTCTGAGCCATCAAAAGTAGGCAGAACGTGAATGATCGAAGCTTGAAAGATATCAACTTTCGATTATTTGAGTTATCCATAGTTAAGCGTACCAATTGCTCAGCAATGTTTTAAAACAATGGTTTATGTTTTTTTGAATGCTGATTGTAGAATGTTGTATAGTTATAGTTGTATCAAATTACAATATACTATGCCCGACGCTTGTATTTTTACTTCCTATACACTCATATCCAGGCACTTGTGACTTGGATTGGATACCTCTACGAACCTCTACTAAATTGACTGCTAAAGCAATGAATACAAAATGCTATAAACGTGTGTACCTGACATTCCTGAAGTACCTACGTGACGGTCCTTGGATTATACATGTGACAAGTATGTAGTTGGACCTAATCTTATCCGGAAAATTTACAGGACCGAAATAGCATAGATATAAACTGCTTTATACCTTTCTTCATGGCACATTTACTTGTGAGCAAGAAAAGTCAAAAGTATTTTAAGGAAAGTAAAACTATTTATATGCTGCAGCTGTATAGTTCATGCTAAAGAAGTACACTTTATTACTTGACATTGTCAATTGTACATACTTACATTCCTACATAAAAGGTTCATAATAATAATATGTAATATGAATGTGTATTTTTTATGAACTTTATGATTCTGGTCAACAAATTTTCTTTTGTAGGAGAATGCAAAATTATTTTAAAATTAGAATGCTTACAAACTTAACAGCTCAAGCATTGGTGTTTGAGAGCTGATGCCTACTGATGCTAATGTTGAAAGCATGCTAATGATGAGTTTAAGTATTTAGTAGTATAAAATCAAATTATAAAGTTTAGGAACCATACAAAATTCTCTAATAGGTTAAAATGATGGTTGGTAGTTGACACTGATCCTAATAACCCCAAGCCATGCAATTAATTTTGAAACAATATTCAATATTCATACATTTTACTTTAACTTAAAATGTAAAGCAGTCAGTAGTTTTTTGGCAGTGTTCTGTGTATTTAAAATAAAATATGAAATATGAAGTAACTGCAGGTTTACGTCACGTCACAATAAAATACATACGGATCTATCCGATCAGATATTTGCTACGACCACCAACGTAGTGGAAACAAAGTATCAAGTCTCAATGTACCCAGTTGATATGATGTCTACAATAGATTTTGCTGTTCATGCATTCCGCGGCGTTTTTGATTCTCGGCAATGCATTTAGTTCTTCTCTCTTGAGTTTGGATGCTCTCTCTTCATCTGTTGAAGTGTCATCCTAGACTGCCGGAACTTGCTAATCAATTTTGAAAAGGATTTTTAGTCGGTAAGTTCTAATTTTAATGGAAAAGATTATTATAGCTAATTCGGTTTATCAGTTTTGGTGTTTGATGTGGTTATTTACTTGTGTGAATTGATTCATTTAAAGTGAAAGTTTGTTTTTAATATTTGAAAAAAAGGTGTGCTTAGGACTGGCATCGGAAGATTGACAAATTTTGCAAATATGGTTGGTGGATCAAGAAGGGAAGAGGTGGAAGCGCTTCGAGAGGAAGTCACCCACTTTTTGAGCACTGTTGAGAGGTAAAAATACAAAATTACTAATTTTAATGTACTGTGTACACGTTTGGGTAATCTTTATCAGGTGTCAGGTTACATGACAGATGGTGAATGGTTGATGGTAAACGTAAATCATAAATTTGCGACTATTAATGTTGAAATGAACGAAATTGTTTTTAATGTTATTTTAGGTATAATTCCAACAATCTTCCCAAATTTGAGAGATATGTGCAGCTCCAAGTTTCTGAAAATCTTTACGACTTGGAAGCCAACTTGGCTATTTTAAAATTGTACCAGTTTTTCCCCAACTTGTACAAGCCGGAAATTCTTTATTGGATTTTGTTGAAAGCCATCTCTAATCTTCCTCATACTGACTTCGTCTTGTGTCGTTGTCTACTTGGCCCTACTCAGGTATGACCATAGATATACACTATTAATTCTAGACAGGCTATGTACATATTTTATTTTGTTTCCACCTATAAAATCCTACCAACCCATTCTATTTCCTTTTGTCGAATATGTAGTAGTTCAGGGAATGAGCTTAGTGTTATTGATTTTGCATATCGTATATGGACATTTTTATGTAAACTATCAACTATTGTTTCTTTGCAGCTGGAGGATCTGAATGTTATGAGGATTAACTACCTTGCAAACTTGTTGGAACACTGTCAGTTCAAAAAGTTTTGGTCCGAGAAGGTTCAGGATGCAACACTTATCTCCCAAATTTCTGGATTTGATGATGCCATCCGGAAGTTCGTTTGCCACGTTGTGAACATCACATACCAGTCGGTTGATAGAGCAGTTTTAAGAGAAATTTTGGGAAACATTACTGGTATGATAACACAAGTTTATTTTTGATCAAGTTAGTATGTGACAGTATAAAATAAGGTATTTCACTTTGAGCATCTTTCTTATTTTATCATTCATTAACAGACGCTGAACTAAAAAGTTGGATTGCCAAGAATAGTTGGAAGGAAGAGCCTAATAACATGGTCTACATCTCCAATCAAGAGGAACATGTGAAAACAAAAAATATCACGGAGAAAATAACATTTGAAACCGTTTCCGTTGTAATGTAACCTTTTATATTGTAAGATTTTGTATTTCATCTAAATCGTTGTATCCTGTGTGAAATATTGAAAAAAAAGTATTTGATTTATGATTAAACTTTTCAATCATACTCGTACTGTAGTATTTATGCAATGAGCACTGTCATTCTTTTTTTCAATGGATGTTTATGTATATGGGCAATGTGTATTATATGAATCGGCTGGTACATTATTGGTTTAAATCTTGATCTATCATTTTTAGAAGTGAATAAATGTAATAAATCTTTTTATTTCTTATATAGCAAGTACATTGTGACATAATATTCTTATACTAGTATTTAATTTTTTTATATGGAACAAGAAAATATTTTCCTAGGGGGTGATTACAAGCTATCGAATTCATTCTATATTTAAAAGTTTAAAAGAGACCAACAAAAATATTTCGACTTGGGCTTTAACTGTAAAATTGACCGTAAAACATAGAAACTTTCTAACCGTACACGTTATGCCTTTCAATTATTACTGTCCTAACCATTAATCACAACTTAGCCTTTTACGATATCAACAATATTCTATCAAACTAAATGATTTTAGTAACCTCCTCTACTTCTGTTAGCATCATCATTAAAACAAAATACCAAACAACTTGTCCAACTGACCCAAGTCATGTTATTACTATATGCGTACAAATATAACGATTGGAAAGCATCTATAAACTCAAGTAAGGACGTTACGATGCAATGTCTCTAAAAGCGGACACTGAAGTTCCTGAAGGTTTGTACGACCGTGAACTCCCAGTTTCGCAGCTCACATCTCTCAACCTTGCTGCCTGGTGATCCTTCCCTCGCCATCCATTGCACCCTGTTGTATAAATCAATATTGCTTAAAGTTTCATTTTTAAATACAACCTTATATAAAAAAACGATCAAATGTTATATATACATTTGGATAAGCTGGTTCTTAGGTCCTTCCAATCGTCCTGCAATGGTTCCTTGACGGGTGTTCTTTACCCATCCGCCAAGTCCAAGTCGTTCTGCCTGGTCTTTGGCAAACTTTGGGAAACCCAATCCTATTGTGATTCAAATTCATTGCATGATATTTCAACCAAGAAAGAAACTATGTTTGCCATATCCAATATCACTGAATTATTTAATGATTTACCTTGAACCTGTCCGTAAACTTCGTATTCTACAGAAACGATTGGGTTTCCATCGGGTCCGTCAGGAATTTGAGGAGCTGGAAGAGCGCTGATAACTTCGGCTGCCATCGTTGACTAAGATTTTACTGTTAAGTAGACAGAAATTCGTAAAGAGAAGCTCTCGAAGGCACGAATGTCCGAGATGTCTGAGGTTGAAATTGAAACTGAAGTAGAGGATTTAAAGCTCTTTGAGTTTTATGTTCTTTGGAAACACTGCTTGTTGTTGTGGGGCTTTTATGAGGGTTTATAAAGGGTTTGGCGTCTTGTGACGACTGTGGAAGCAAGAGCGACAAGCAGCGTGTTTAACTACACCGATTCTTGGCAGGCTGCCAAATGGGAGGGACAACGAGACAGGGAAAGTGGATAAGACTTTTTTTGTAGCATTGTGGGGCTTATCGTACGACGTGGTTTCATTTTTATATTGAATCTTTAACGAACTAACGGGAAACGTGCAGTTTGTAAGGGAAAGGAATACACAAAAGCAAGAGCCCATTCACATTCCATTAGGACAATCTAGAAAGATATAGTAATTCTGCTTGAAAAAATAGGATCCAAAGTGCCATATGCGTTCTTACTTCCACTGCCACGATCACGTTCCAAAAGTTCTGATCAAGGACATAATCATTATCATCATCACTCCTTGTACAATCATTAAGCGTTTGCCGAATCAATTCGATATCACTGCAATAGTGACAACTATAAAGATAGATGTGACATGGCAATTCATTTTGGCTTCATTTTCAAAGCATAATTCGTATGAACGAAACGAAGCACATAGATCTCATGAGGGCTCGTATTTATTAAATTAAATTACTATATGGGCTTGCTTGGGGAATTTTATTTTCGACATGCAGTATAAGTATATATTAATAACGGATAAAGCAGTTGTGCGGTCCGTCACAATTTTACGTTGGAATATCATATTTCAATTTGAAAACTCAATGTGACATTCAACATTGCTTCATAGGAAAATTTCCATCTGTACCCCCCACAACAAGCTTCCAAATGGTGAATGGTGATGGTCCTCGCCTCATAATAAGGATCCACATGCGAATATATCGGTCCAACCACCCGTCATCGGTTAACGAAGCACTTTATTATTACATTTATATAGCCAATATAATATCAAAAAACACATATGAACACAATTACTGGTTAGTTGAGACACTAATGGTAAGTTATGGTAGACATTCAATACACATGGGGAAACATGAGACTTGTAACCTGAGAATGCTAAATGTTGTTATCCATACTTGGAAAGATATTGAAGGAAGGTGTATCAAGCAATATTTTATTGACTTTGACAATTTAACGGATGCTTTCAGTCTTATTATTTAATTTTCTGTCAAAGTAGTAGACCGGAAAT
This sequence comes from Orchesella villosa, assembly GCA_036850725.1. NCBI lineage: Eukaryota > Metazoa > Arthropoda > Collembola > Entomobryomorpha > Orchesellidae > Orchesella > Orchesella villosa. The sequence goes on along the minus strand of JAANSM010000267.1, from coordinate 5,088 downwards.
TCGACATCAAGTTGCATTTTTACAGAAGGGCCACATAAAACTATATAGATTTAGTATCGTTCATTATGTAAAAAAGACTATTGAAAAATGCAAGTGTGAAAAAAACTAGTTTTCAACACAACTCAAACCGTATCTAATCATCCTTTTGTTGGTTCCACTGATCTATTTTCGGCTGTTTTCAACCCAGATCCTCAGGCAACTATATCGTTTCATTTGAGCACATGTTAGGTTGAGATTGGCCCGTTTCTTTTCGTTATTGTAATTTGTAATGTAATGCATTATGTTATAGATATATTTGTTTACTTTCTTCCGTCCCCATTTCTAAAACACAACATAGAGTACAGTATAGCCTAATATATTGATGGGTTTTCCAAGTTTCCAACAGAAGATTACTTGTTTACGCTTCTGTACGTCAGAAAGTCATAAGCTTTTGGAAGACGCACAAATGCACATTCCCTTTTCCTGATGCTGACTCTCGATTACATGACATTTTCATCCGAAATTCATCATCCTGTCTCTCTGCATTTTTTTTGGCTTTGGAGATGTATGCCCAACACTGTATGTATTAATTAGGGTATGGTGTAGTAAAACACAATAGGTGGTAACAACTAACACATGGCCTTGCAAACTGAAATTCTATCTGTCACAAAATCTCTCGGTGTCTCTTGTCCTATGTCGTCTGCGAACGTGACAAACATTTTTAATTCATTCAGTTTCTTTGATTCTTTTATTGTGAAGAAAGTATCCCAGAAAGTGAGATTTTTCTTGATTTTATTATCTATCCTATTGGGAAAAACTTAACCTTCTAGAACCTTTTATACTACGCAGATTCACAGACGAAAGAACAATGCCGATAAAAATGCAATGAGGAATGAGAAGGAGGAAAAGTTGAAACAAACTGATTTTATTGAAAAATCAATTGAATCGAATCGTAAATTGAATTCCTTGTGTATTTTTTATCAGGACAAGGTTTTCGGTTTAAACTGCAACATGCAATCAGTGTCTGTTGTTTACTCGGGGAAAATAGGACACTGCGAACATACATAAATGCAGTTAAATTTTTAGGTTATTTTTTTCATAAGACCTACTTATGTCCTACATCTGATATACGTAAGTGCATTCCTCGATTTGACAAGGAGTATTTTAAAGAAGCCTCCTTTATCCTACTTTATATAACTTATCAACTTTGTGGAAAAAAAGTTTTTACTTAAACAGCTCTGGCTAAATTATTTGCAATCATAACTTATTGCCCACTTTCACTCTATGTATAAGTGGCTATGTTATCAATTGATTGTCATTGTAAGCAATTTAGCCATTTGTTAAAGTGAAATCTTGTCTGCTGTAACTGTAACCTACTTCCAACTTCCAACTTTACAACTTTGATAAGTCTGAGTGAGTTTCACGTTACCCCGTCACATAACCAAGTACGTAATGCACGCCTGATCTGAGTTAACATGCTACATTTAAGGATATAGATGGTCGCATGATGAGTATATAGACCTTTTTTCTTTTGAATATTTTGCTAGTTTATATCTTTAACATGAGGAACAGGAACAGCAATGGACGTAATAGTAAAATGGGCAAATAACCTGACTGGCGACAGCTCTTATGACTTAACCTTGAAAAGTTCACTGGAAAGAAAGAAAGAAAAAGTGTTTCAGAACATGCTGTTAGTGAACTGACAGTTGGCAAGCAGAAATGCCGCTCTTCAACGGTTATTTGGTTCAAACTCTTCATGTTCTGGTTTTCACAATTATTGGGAATGACTTGTACATTAAATGAACTGTATAATAATATGCAAAATCCTCATCATTAGTTCGTCTTTCTGCGAATGCTGTAACTGCCATTTCACTACACTGCATGGTTGACGGGTGTGAATGTCATATAAATATACCAATTCGGTTCATGCTAATACTTTGTTGGAAGTCCGGCTGTTTTTAGACTTCCTTCACCATAATTGCGCACGTTGCTCATGAAATTCATTAATTTGACTTGTTTTCTCTGACGGATATCCACATCCCCGAAAGTTGCACCTGCTTGCAATTCTCTACTTATGCAGCACCCCATATCATTTCAGATTTATTCTTAACCGGATGAAGAAAATGAAATGCTTATTCTCTTAGCTTTTTTACGATGTGATGCAACATCTGCTAATAAGTTTAAGCACATACATATGGATATGCCATTCCAAATAGAGTGCATTTCCATGCACAATTAAGATTCTCGTTTGGCTTCACAAGCAATTTGGCATTATCTTAGAATGTGCCAAACTGCTTGACTGCTCTCTTCTAAATTAATTTCCAGATTGCCGAGAATTCAAGAAGTTCTTCGCCAAGGTCATATCATATTAGTATACATTGCACTACTACATTATGTTCCTTACGTTCTAATAGATTATTATTACATTATTCTAAAATTGATGGGCATATAGGTATATTAAAAAAGGAATCGGAAGTTATTCAAACTTAGAAACGGGATATGAATATAGGACGCCTATTTAAACCTGCTAAACTGACGTATCCGCTCGCATGTTCATATTATATTTAACAATGCAACTAAGCAGTCTAAAATCTGTCTGATGTTGACCATTAATGAATAGCATATACTACGCGAATCTCATTTTCGTTATTCAGTACAGTACGCCAGTGCAAGAGAGAGCTCATGCAAGACTTTCAGAGTGAGCACAGTTCATCATGAATGGAACAATTGAACAGCGGCTTTCTTTGATAATCATAAACGAATAAAGCAGGTAATTAACGTAATTTAAAATAATTTTTGTAAATTGAGACCAATAATTACTTGAATATTGTTAATACTTATTTCTAACTTTATTACCTCCATCCTCTCTCTGGAACTATGCATGCAAACACAAATTACTCATGTATTCCCTGCTTTCAACTCTCAACAAAACTATAAAGTAAAGTAGTAAATTCCACTTGGTAAAAATTTAGCATGTATACAATACACACGCTGTACTGTCTTTATACAAAATAATATATACATAACTACTATCTACTAAGTTTGAAACTGAAAAAGTAACATTCAAAAAAGTTTCTGCAATCTACAAAACTTGGTCCCGATATCAAAACTGATAGGATGGCTCAATCAAATAATAAAATGTTTCTTTGTTCTTTGCAATTTTGTAGATTAAACAGTCTGATGCTCATCCTGTTCTTTGAGCTCATTTTTATTATTGCTATTTACATCATCCGGTGATGGAGGCCCCATCATTGTTCTCATTCCAAGCTCTTCTTCCGATGAACTGTCAATATTTGGAAGGTCACTCAAACGAAACCGTGGATTATTGGCTGCATGTTGTTGCGACTTAGGATGAATCGCTGGGGCTGGATGAACAGAGTTTGTGTTGGAGTTCTGTCTTTTCATTGGATTATCGCTAGTACCATCCAAAACAGATGCATTGTCCCCTAATTTACTATCCTTCATTGCTTGACGTCGGTTTTTCCCAAGTTTCTAAACATACAATGGGTTACTTTATCAGTTTTCATGTCTTATATGTATTTATTTCATAAAACTGCGTTTTATACTTTGAAGAAATGGCCATACCTGTGTGGTACAGAAGTATCTACATATCCATGGTTCAGGATAAGGAACGTCATAAACCAGCGAGTTAATAACGGAAATGTAAGGAATGAGCCACTCTCCCGTACCATCTTCAAGCATTTCCCCATCGATTGCAACTCCTCGAACGACGACGACGGAAATGCACCCTAGCATCATTGTTCCGAAAGCCCCGACAACTGTTGTGATCCACTCGCTCAGGTTTTGCTGTTCTGTGAAATAAGAGATCCACGCATAATATGCATTGTTCATTCTAAAGTCGTTAGAGAAGATCTGGTAACCAGAATATTTCATAGGAAGGGTAAGACGCTGTGAAGCTTGTCCCTTTGAAAATGGCAGCAACAAATCGCTGAATGATGATGACTTGCTTCGAATAAATTAAGATTTACCTACCGAATGCAAAAAAGATGTTGTAGGAGTTCCAAACTCCTCTCCATGCTAGAACACAACCGATGAATCCAACAAGATAAATTAAGTCCATAAATACTAGACGACCACCTCCTTTGAGATTTTTTACTGTTCGGCAAATCCATGGTTGAGTGAGGCAAAGTATTATGCAGATGAAATATCCTACGCCCTGTAAAAATGCGAGTTCCCACAATTCATTCATTATTTCGAACTTTTAACTTTCATAGGAAAATCCACATTATTATCAACAATTTATATAATTGCTACTGTTGGTGTTGGTTTTACAACAAAAGTGATCCTTTACCAAAGAAGCCATTGCCGACTTTGTTTCGTCATCAGGATACAAGTAAATATCCGCGAGAGTCCATAGTCCTCGCCAACAAAAGACAACGAATGCAGGTATAATGATCACGGAGAAAACGCAGTCCAGTAGGTACTGACACTTATTTTTCGTCTGCAGTTAAAAATTTATAAATGAAAAGTCAATTAGGTTCAGTGTTGAAAAGTAATGCCGTATGAATCATGAAAATAATGTTTGATGTTACAAGATTTCAACAGGTTATCTTCTACTCGATAGATTAGGTAATACGAGTTGATATTTTCAATGAGAAGGGCTGCTGCAAGAGAAACCCTTCTCATTTAAACTCTAATGCAATAAAATCATGACCCATGACATTAATGAGCTTATCTAACACATTCAGCTTTAACTCAAAAACGCTCTTTCATTTAATTTAGATACAGAAGTTGAAAAGCCGTATGCCTATACCGCCTAGCCCATGCATTTTGCTTATATTTCGGTTTCATAAAAGCATCTGAGGTAAATGTAAACCTCTGTCAAGCCAAACCAACGAAAAACTATATAAGAAAGAAAGTGGTTCTATTCAACATTCAACCATCTGCATCTCTCTGAGTGAAAAAAACGGAATTCTCCTTAAATAAATCTTGGAAGATGTAAGAAGTTTGTAAACCTGTCATTGAACCATTAAAACGAAAATTGAATATTGATACTACTGATATTGATAAGGAATGCATTTGACAGGAATGTATGAGATTTCTCACTTCATTTCATCAGATATGCTGTCGATCGCTCGCTGCCTTTCA
>JAANSM010000266.1:0-33896 GCA_036850725.1 Orchesella villosa | reverse complement strand
TTATAGGCTTCCGCCTCCAACCTCTCTTTTCATCAATTCTGCCCTATTATGAAGTAGCGTTTCTGCTTTCCATGTATGCATTACTTAATTTAATACGTAAGCAAATGATAACAAAATTTGTAACTGCATGATCAAAGCAAATCCCTACTGTAGTCAACCTTCATGTTCATGTTTTCGTTGCCCGTTGACAAAGAGTAATTATGGACAGTTGACAGTGTACTATATGATAGAGCTACCGTTGATCTGAAAGGATGTTTTGAATATACAGCATTGAACTTCATCAAAATACTCCAGATTGTATATTGACAGTCTTTTGGAGTGCAACACATAGCTTTAACACTCAAAGAGCTACTTGGGTACGTACGATGCGTTGACTTGATTAAAATCTCAATGCATTTATGCAAACGCTACAAGGAGGGCACTGAAAATCACTAGGATATTGTAAATCACTCTCATCATCATCCAGAATGTGTCTGAGTACTGAGATCATGTCCACAAATGCTACTAACCCTTTACTGCCACCTGCCACGTATCCTTTAAGTATCAATAGTCCTCAATGCTCCATCCAAGGACAGAGACTATTCATTAAAAATTCTTAAGAAATGGATGTATAAGAGAGATATTTGAATACATAGGGAGGTGACGTCAGATGACCGTTAAACTAGCTCGTCTCTACTGGATTGGGGCGACTCGACTGATTACAGTCCCATGTATTACAGTAATTTGGCCACAACTTGGATGGGCCTGGAACACCTATTTTGCGCTTTCCTTACTTCCTTATAATTATTGTAAGATGGAATAATGTAGTAAATGGATCGCGTACAGGATCATCAGCTCTGTCTTCTTGCTTGAATAGTTTTACTCTCCTGTGTGTATATTATTGCTTTCGTGCGTCCACGCTTGTGAGAAAACTCACAGATTAAATGATAGTCTCACTTTATCTGCGTATCATACAAATCATAGTAATCATTAATCGTTTGTATTCATGTTGTGAAACATGAAACTTCCATTTCGATTCATGTTGGAATACGAAAGCAAAATCATGTTGCGGTGTATGAACAACAAAAATAATAGTAAGTTTTTTGTTGAAGGCTACTGCATTGGTTTGGTGAAGCTATCGTAGCTAGTAGTTAGCAGGTCATGAGTCATGAAGCTAATGGAATTCCTTCCTAAATAAATCTCTTAAGAAGAAAAATGATGACGTGATAAGCTAAATGTACTATATTGATGACAACGGTCTGGCATGGTCCGGCAGCAAGTGTGTCTATGTATGTTGTTCATATACAGTATGATTCTATCTATTTGCTGAATATCACAAATGTTGCGCAAGAATAAATGTTATTTTGTTGAAACACTGAACAACGCATTTAGAATACGAAATTAGATAGCCATCTTTGAAATCAGTGGTTGTGTCGAAAGTGGAAAGCAACCGATATATCCAAAAAATAACGTAAATTATACAGTGTAATATAACAGTAAAAAACTACAACTCTGTGCTCTGATTGCAAAAAATCGTTCGATTCAATACAAACATTTGTAGACTCGACTTAGACAGAATTTTCTGTTGAAAAAGAAACAGGATGGAATAGGAATCGTGAGTTCAGATTTCAAAAGCTTTAAGAAACCTGCAGGTGTGTCGTAGCAGCTATATAGGATGGTTTGACACAAATGATCTCGACAAACATGATACGTACGTAATCCCTTCAAAACTGAAAATATGTTGAAAAGAGAAAAGTCCAGATCCGGCGACCAGTTTATTAATCGCGATGTTTGTGTTAGAAAAAGAAACAAATTGAAATCGCTATACATCTCGTGTTTGCAAACTATTCACAAAAGGGTTGGTAAGTAAATATTATGGTTGTGTGGTCAGATATTCAACATTTTCCTTTCAAAAGAAAGGGGCTTTTGACTTTTACCAGAGAAAGGAGGCACTTTCCTCATCTTATGTATATGTATTTAAACTCTATATTATTACATGCCATGTAAGGCTATGCTACACTGCATACAGTCAAAAGTGTATAGCATATAGAGTAGTGGAATACAGATATGGAATAACACAACGTAGTCCCAAAGGGCCGTTTTGTGGCTCAGCCACTAAAACTCGTTTAATGCTCACAAAGTCAACTCTTGAAAATGTTCCATTCATACTTTTCATACATATACTCGCCTTTCCTGAAGTATTTTCTCACAGAAAATAAACTTCTCTACTCCTGCTCTAGGAATATAATCTATATAGTAGAAATAGTAAATGAGCTGAGCTGTTCGGCTGAGAGAAAATTATGGAGGAAGCTTTGTAGACCTTGAAAATATTATTAGTATGTAGTGTAGGAGACTTCAAAGGCAGCAATTGCAATTGAGGGAACAAGAAAAAGGTCGACGAATAGGTGGGTACCAGTTTTGTGTACAAGGAATTGAAATATAAAATTCATTTGACAATTTCCCATCACGCTTAAAACCTCTATCTTTTCAACAGCCCCGATGAAATACGATGGGCTACCTTATCTTCGGAGGACATTCATTCGCACAGACAGGTAATTGTACATTTAAATTTGTCATGATGGGATTCCTTGTTTACTCATCAACAACGTATGAAATGGAAAAGGTTGAAGGTAGTGCAACAGGAATAGATTTTATGTTTCAATTTACCATAAATTTGCACAAGAATAGATGATAGAATACATTTAAGATGTAGCATAGGGCTTAACAACTTGATGTCTGTAGTCTNAGTGCAACAGGAATAGATTTTATGTTTCAATTTACCATAAATTTGCACAAGAATAGATGATAGAATACATTTAAGATGTAGCATAGGGCTTAACAACTTGATGTCTGTAGTCTTTTATCTGCACAGAAAACGTTCTGATATAATGCTAAATAGGAATCAGAAACTGCACAAATCTTACCTCAATTTAAAGCCTTTAAATGATAGCACATATCACACAAAAGATTAGTTGAGAACAAGGAGAAAATTATTGCTACTGTGTGTGTGTGCCACAGTTGTGTTTGTGTGAAGTACTTTATCCATCCAACTATCCTCATGATCCTTTACTTTTCACTTGAGTAAGCTCAAAAAGCTAAATATATTCCTGAACCTAATCTTTCCCGGTATACTAAACTGCAAGCTGCAAGACAAAAATAAGTCACACGTTTCTTGAGTGAGTGAATGGAAGCTTCTCTTCACGGTCTGCTTTCCAGAATATTCTCATCCTACTACGTTCCTATATTATGCATACATACATACATAAATGTTGGTTTGGAGTTTCCTCGTGAATAAATTCGAAGAATCAAAACCTTGCCCCTCATGCGAATTTTTTTATTTTTTGCCCTTTTCGGTAGGTATGCTCAAAAAGCTAAATACATTCCTGAACCTAATCTTTCCCGGTATACTAAACTGCAAGCTGCAAGACAAAAATAAGTCACACGTTTCTTGAGTGAGTGAATGGAAGCTTCTCTTCACGGTCTGCTTTCCACAAGATTCTCATTCTACTACGTTCCTATATGCCGACATATATACATAAATGTTGGTTTGGAGTTTCCTCGTGAATAAATTCGAAGAATCAAAACCTTGCCCCTCATGCGAATTTTTTTATTTTTTGCCACTTTTCAGTAGGTAGATATTACGATAAGGGATAATGTGTGGGAAAATATACGCAAGACTATTTATAAAAGCCACACATAATAACTACGACCAGGAAGTATAGTTCACTTTTAGGAATGGGAAGGGTGAATAGAACCGTCATAAATGCATTACACGCATATAGTTTTCTAGCCTAGAGAAAAAGTGTTCAATTTTTTGGAAAATTGTCGACCGTTTCAACAGTAGTTACTCATACGAAAAAATACTTACCTTCTTCTTCATCCAGGACAACTGGACCATTAAGACTTAATACAGAGGAAAAATGTAATGCTGAATGCTGCTTTCTAGAAAGAGGTGAGAGCAGAGCAGGGGCATGAGCAGACTAAAACTTGAGAAAAGACCTTTTCCTTCTACACAATAATAGAGAGCTTACGTAACACCCAAAATATTGTAATACAGCATATTAGAAAAGTTGAAAAGGGAAGGGATCAGTTTTAGCAGCATGGTTAGAAAAGGAGCTCTCTCTCTCTCTTACTCTCTGCCACTAACATTGAGCAGGTCTTTGAAGGGTCATAAAACTGCTAAAATAAATAACTGGTTTTTAATATCCTTTCCCTGATTGCAACCTTGCAGTATGCATTATAGTACGCTCCTCCACTTTATATTATAGAACACTATGAAATGGAAGCAATATAATATCATCATGCCTGAAAATTGCAGCCCTGTACACATTTTCCCTTTCTTAAAGTAAACTTTTGCTCCTACTCACATAAGATGGGAGTTCTCCTTCCTCTACTCGACAGGAAAAGCACCAACTTTCCAACCAAACAACTCAATTATACTTCTCCGAAATTTCCGTCTTTTTTTCCAAAAGGTAAATGTATTCGTAATGCTAGTTCGGTTGGTATGTATATGCTTTTGTATAAGTATACTTAATGCTCCTCCATAACAAATACAAAGTATGCGTTTCCCTGCTGTATATTCATGAAAATGAAAGGAAAATTCCAGCTAATAATAGCTCTTTCGTCCTTATTCCAGTTGAAAATAAAAGGGTGGTGTGTATGTTAGGTCGAGCAAATGGTATAATCTTAGGAAATACTAATAACCATTTATTTCATTCCATCTCACATTTTCTTACCAGCTCATCTGATCCCCTTGGAAAGCTTTTATTATGATGGCATAATTTTACTTACCACCATTCCATTCCCTAACACCCTTCTCCTTCTTTATTGTCCATATTGTACGTCTTCAGCTTTCCTCTTGCTCTCCTTTCTTCGCCATATTTTTTTGGGACAAAATTGTGTTTGCAGCTAACTTCCGCCCCAATTTTCCTTGATAAACAGGAGACGAGTCATCCAATTTCCGGTATGAAGTCAAGTATGCAACCAACCTTTTCGGATGTGATACTTATATATGTATTTAGCATTAGCATATATGTAACATTTTATGAAGATATAATGAAAAGAATCAAATTCAACCAATATAATAAAATGAATTATGACGAAGACTTTCAACGTATTTTACTTGAATAGAAAGCTCTTTAATCATCATCGTCATCATTACGATCATATAATATATATCAAGTATATATATGCTCAATTATAATAGTATAATCATAATTTGTAGTAGTTACATATTACACTCTATATAATTACTTTCATTTACATTACACTACAATCCTGTTTCATTGTACACAGTATTCATCTAACTCTACTACACATGTTTCCACATTTACATAATAATAGTATGTATATGTATATAGATATATTTTATATATATAAGTATAATATAGTTAATCACCGTGCTTTATTCTTCCTATCAAATTACATATACAACATACCCAACACATTTGACATTTTTATAGCAACAGTTTCACGCAGCCTCTGATCTGCCTGAGTGATCTGATGATCTTGGTAATGACAATATAACACTATGAACTAGATGAAGTACACAAACTCAATAATAGATCCTTTTAAATCTAACATTGTAACATTAAGTAAGATACATATTATACTGGTATATATAAATGAATTTTTTATACACACTTTTCCCATCAAAATCTAAAACATAAATGAAATAAAGAAGAAAAACACTTGAAGCTTTTACTTGTCCTAGTACATAATATAATTTGATAGCATCAACAAGAATATGACATCAATACATTTGTGTGTGTAATGTGCAAAGTAATTGTAATTTGCAAGTGAAAAGTAAACAGCAGAGCTCCATTTGTGAAATCCATTTTCCTCTCAATATGAAATTAGTGGTAAGTAATACACATAGTTCAGTAAGTAATATAACTATGTATAAATAGGATATAAGTATACTAGAATACACCAATAACAATAACAGAATAACAGCTCTTAAGTAAGTAATATAATATATATGTATGTAAATGTATATGTGCTTTTTAGGTAACTGTTTAAACAGCTCATCTACGTATAGTGTACTGCTCAGTTAGTTTTTGTGTTTTCCCTTCTTCCTCCTTTGCAATATTACACACACACAGCACAACACACTGCATCTAACTAGATTTTACTGGCCAAGTCCACAAAAATAACAGAAAAATTGTCACTGTTTACATTCGTCCTCAAAAGACTAGACGGAGACATTTTGTATTTAGCAAGAAAAAACAACAGAAGAGTTATTGTAAGTTTGTGATAATGTTTCAATTCAACTGAATGAAGATGAAGAGAAAGACCTTGTTGATGTACGTACGAGAGATGCGAGAACAGAAGAATTCTACAAGTACTTTTTACTTTCTCGTTTATTAATTTCTACAAAAGTTCTTAAGACAACCTATCTACTTTTACGTGTACATACATAATATCTAGAACTAGCGTAGCATCACTTGTGTTTAGCTATTCAACCAGCTTCTATTTACGTTTTGGCTAATTTTCTTTTTAATTTTAACGAACCCCGTAAATGTATGTCGTAACCAACATACTTTTTTTTGCGTGTTTCTTGTCGATAGTAATCATTGTCTCTCGCAAGTCTCCTCATTTTTTGATACCTTATACAGATTTTATATACAAATATGCAAAAAAGAGGATTCTAGTCGATTTTATTATATCGCACTATAAAGGAAATCGGACAATTGTACGTGAACTTCTCCATTCTCACACACGCAATTTAATGTATGTACTATAATTTTTTTATATAATACATGCTCCTCCTGCTCTTTATAAATGGAAATATACCCAATCAGTCCGAGCTTATTTTGATGCGTAGCTTAATACACTTAAAATTTACTTAAACCTTAACCGTTGTAGAGTTTTTGGGTAAAAAGTACCATGATTCATAATAATGATGATTTTTTTAAACATTTTTGTTGTGTGTTTAGATTTTTTAATTCTGGGTTTTTATGAATAAATCCTCAATTTATTTTTTTGAAACGATTGTTTTTATAAAAATTAGCGTATTTCTGTTCTCTATTTTTCATCTCAGCTCTCTCGGTTTTTGTGTTAATAATTTTTGGTCTGAAATACACATGTACACATGAATATATTATGAATATAATGTAGTATGTTCTCTCTAGTAAAGTCTGTACTCAAAATACACAACTTTTTTTTGTTATGACACAATCAATCAAGATAATCGATTGCGATTCATCTTTTTTTTTACCCATTATCCCTAACATGAACATTTTTTACAATGCTTTGTTTTTTGTATATAACAAATTTTATTCTTTGGCAATCTGCTTTAGAATGAATGACAACAGTTTTTCATATGCATCCGATACACATGCAAACATAATTCAGTAGTATTACAGCCTACACGATTAATTTTTTTATTATGATTTCCTTATGATATCATATGCCGATCAATTTCTTCACTGATCAACTGAAACACAAACAGTTAAAGAAACTGAACAACCCAAGTGCTGTCACAAGTCGCCCCAAAGCTAGCCCTAGTACATATTCGATCGATATGGATAGTACTCAGCTAAACAACTGTTTTCGCTTTTCTTCTTCTTCTGAAGTGCCAGTTAGCTAGAAAATTGTCATATTGTATTGTTTCTGATAAGTGTAATAGTTTATTTTGTTCATCCAAGTTCAAAATTTTGGGATGTAATAATATGCCAGTTAAGTTTTACGAAAAGAAGACATTTCTTTAGCAGAAAATGAAACAAAGAGAGTCTATTTTTAGGCACATTTTGACAATTTGCATTTAAATTTTAAAAATTATACCCGAAATTTAAAAACAAATCACGTACCTCTATTGTAACTTGTCACCGAATGTTGACTGACTCATGAATGACTAATTAAAATTGAAATTAATAACATTTATAATATAAAACATTGCATTCCCTACGCAGCTTTGGATTAAAATTGTTTAGAGTGACAGACACATAAATTTAGTGGCAAATTCAGCTATTTCTAACAGTTTATGCACGCGGGCTGTTTTGTTTTGGGGAAGGTTACTCGTGCAGTGCAGTGACACGTATGAAAAGCGCTGGCACTGCCGACACAAAAAAGACTAGCTAACGTTTTGGCTTTGAACAATGAGCCTTAATTAGTTATGCATGAATGGAGTATGGATGTATGCTGGGTGTATGCATTAAATAGACTTTCTCAGGATGATTGACTTGCAAAATATCATTTCATGATAGAATTATTCACAAAATTATATGATATGAGAATTTCTAGATAGAAAGATAACTGTGTGCGCATAACCTAGCTTGGCAGGATGACCTCCATTGATAAAACTAAAAATGTAAATTGACTTTTTAAGTGACTGATTCCATGACTGAATGCAGCAAAATGATTAAACACTTAACTTGCAAAAATATAGAATGAAGATCACCAACTTCATATCTTAAATTTAATTATGGTGTATGTACACATACAACTTACACAAATTAAAAAGTAGTCCCTTTTAGCTTTCAAACACTTCACTCAAAAATAAGTAATCCTTTACCCTTCTACCCTTCATAATTTTGCTTCTAGCGAAAAAACTGAAGTTGAAGAAGTGATATTATAAAGCTAGCTAAAGTGTAGAATGGAAACTGTGTGTAAATGACTTACAAATATATTTTATGAATAGGAACTATTTGGAATACAGAAAGAAAATTTGACTTTCGACTCGATTCTTTTCAAATCTCTCTTCATTTCAATTCATTCATTTTTGCAATTGCAAACAAAACAGACAGAGCAGTTTCTTTATATGCATGTTACTTTCTCTAAAAAACATTCTTTTCAGTTACCAGTTTGCAAGCTCTTCATTACATTTATATTTTAGTTCAATAAAAAAATTGCTATAAATGACTATATGCACAATTCTTAAAATTTTGCTCAACATTCGCATTTCTTGTAAAAAGCCGTATTTATTTATGAACGTATTTAGGTAGATTTTTTTTTCACTTCGTCATGGACAGACTGATTTTCCTTTCCTTCTCATGTTCATACCTTCTATTTTCAATCGGATATGTGAAATATTACCATATTTTGTTTATAATGCAAAAATTGCAAATGAATCAATATCTTCATATCATGTATGTATGTCGAGTAGATTTTTTTCTACACACCTAAGCGAAAATCGATAGTGGGTAACTAACACCTTTCTACATCTTAAACTCTTGTTTTTGCCACGATTTTTATCAGTCCTAGAAATTTACATGTATGCAATTTTTATGTGTACTGTATGTATCATATATTATATTATAATATATATATTGTAAATCATTTTTCATTTCGATTGGCCACTAAAAATGTACATAACTTTTCTCTTACCTTTTTTCCTTATTTACATGATTGACTTGTTTCGAACAGCATTTCACTTACTTTCACAACATTCTTCTGCTTTCTCTTTTATGTATGGTACATTTTATGTTACGATACGAGAGCGGAAGGAAAGCACGGATGATGAAATGTTACGCGTTACTCTTTCTCATATATGATGATGAAACACATTTGATCACGTAAAATATATATAGTAGAATTACTCAGCACAAATATAGTTTTTTGATAACTGGGCATACGTGCCTATACTCACATACCATTAGAAGCATCCACTCCTTTACCAGTACATAACAAATACTTTTTTAGCACAAAAAATTTCCTTTGTGTATGTATATGATACCGTATTAAACACTACTTAATCTTGCATTACCCCACCATTTATATATTATATGTAATATTAGTATTCTTCAGCTTTAATTCACTTTTTGTTTGTGGTTTTTCATTCTCTAATGATTATAGAAAAAGAAGCAATTTTGTGTTCACAATGAATAACCCTGATGATTTTTCACATTTTTTTGCCACACTTGAGAGCAGCAGCGCTATGATTTTCCTTAAAATATTTTAGCTCTAATAAAATTATTATAGCTTTAGCATATTTAATTACATAACTTAGAAATGCTCTTATTTACTGACTGACTTGATGCAGGCAGGAGCGAGGAACAAAAATATAGAAAAGAAGTTGTAACTTGTGCATGGCTTGACTTTGCTATATAATGCACACAAATTTTCAACATGACATAGATTTACACACAATAATAATAATATGATAATAACTGTTTTGGTTCGTGATACATATAATATGCTGTAATATGTAATGATTGTAAATATTAAACTAAACTACGTAATTCATATATACATATATAAGATTTTTAACAATAATAATTTACGAAACTACCGATAAGTGTAATGAATATTTTTAAAAAAACAACAACATACGTGCACAACACAGTAGCAGCAGCAGCATCAGCGAAAAAGGACGACACTGATACACATTTCTATAAACTGACCACGATTTTGAAGGTAACAATTTGGTTTTTTGGAGGCTGACATTGACACATGGAACGGAGAACCACGAACGAGCGAACCAAGTAGCCAGGAGTAAAGGGGAAGTCTTTGAACGAGCGAGCAACAAATCCAACAGTCACAACAGGACATTCAAGAAAGTTTTATTTAGAGCAATAACAACACTAAATTTTAACTAATGCACAACGAACAGTACATACATAGCATTTTCTTAACATTGTTTGGGAGGAAAACATATGAGTCTAGTGCTGAAATTGAGTACTATACTACACAAAAAAATACAGTTCATGTTTGAAAATGTATATGAAACAGTATTCCAAAAAAAATGAAAAAAAGTTAATACTTTTTTGTGTTATTTAAAGTTCCTTAAACATGGATAACAATGAACAATGCATAAACAAAAATATTAGAGAGGAGGAGAAAGTAGGAGAGAGAAGACATTTAGAGATCCACAGGTAAACTTTTCTGTGTGGTCGAGCGAGTGGATGGATGGCTTTATAGGGTGAACATGATACATGTTTGCAGCAGTAGCGGAACAGTACATTAACAACATGATCATCAAGTCTGTGTTGAGTTTTTTGAGAGAGAGGACGAAATTTTTACATTTGACATTGCAAACTAATAATTCTTTTTTGGGAATACAACTTGATACAACTTTCTCACAGAAGAGCGAGAGACACAGAAGTAGCAATTTTTTTTGAGAAGGTGCACTGACAGCGTAGAATGATGATGATCATCATCCCTACTTTTATACACACAGACTGACACTGAAAAACACAAGCAAAAACAGAGAGAACAATTAATATAAAATACATATACATGTAGAATAATAAGTAATTCGTACAAAAATACATAACGCGTTTTTTTTTCAACACTGATTTTTTTGGCAACAACATTTACGAGCGTAATTCTCCCTACATGTTATCAATTTGTTATGTTGTAAAGCTGAACCAGAAAATAGCTTTCATTTAAGTTTTCCCTAAAATAGTATTTTTTGGTCCAAAGACGGATTGTAATTAACGTCATATTTAAGTAATAATAATATTTTGCTCATGTTATTGATTATTATCTCACTACGAAAAGTCAATACTGCCTGGTGAAAGTACTTTCAAAATAAGATCGGGCCAAAAAATTTGTCCGTGTATTATTATATTCCTGTTCCTAATACTGACGTTTTTGTATGGAAGTTCATTCATTGTTAGTTGAATCATAACTTTTTTATGAACAACTGTGAAACATTGATGTGAATGGAATTGTATTTCATAAAATGAATGAATGGATAGGAAACATTATTCGCTTTTAGTGCATTAAGTTACCCCACATTTATGGAAAAAGTATTTACAAACAAGCCCCATAACCCACAAATATATAAAGTGCATAAAATACGAACGAACGAGCAGTATATTTATAATTAGAAGCACAAGTAATTAATAGAACATTTTTTATATAGAAGAACACTTAGCACATGCGATGCGATAGTGTTATATGTCACGCGCATGTAAAACAAATACGTGAATGTGTGTATGTATGTATGCACTTAAGTTACAAGGTAAATTGTTTACTTCATATAGGATGTCCGTAATAAGCGACATCCTTTCTTTTTATGTACAGGAAAGCTAAACAATCGGTCTAATAGGACAACATGCACATTTCACTGGAAATTAATAGATGATAGACGTTAATGGGTGTGTTGACGTCAATAATACCTAATGAATAAATGTCTATATTGCATACCTACACAAAACTGCTATGCTGCAAGTTTTTTTCTCTGTCTTATGCATTTAATACTTAAGCTAAATGATATCAATCGTTACATTTTATATATCGTAATTGAAAAATATCAACGGGTTAATGGATGGTCTATGGTCATCAATATCCTTCTTTTGGTTTGAGCCTTTTAATAGAAAATCTAGAGCTACTTTATATAATACAACCTAATGCTCTATAAGTACTATACCCTATCTATATAACGTCTTAGCTTTTCATTAACTCAACTATAATAACTTTATCCATAATTAAGTGTACTTTTTATTGTTTATACTTATAGTACTCTCGTTAATTTGAATTTGAAAGAGGATTTTCTCTTGAAAACGTTGAAATTCGGAATAGGTTGACTCAACATCACAGCCTAACTCTTTCGTAGCAAGGTAGTTTAGTTGTTTGTAACATTTTTATATATTTAATGGCAACGATTTGTATTGTAAGGGTTTGTGACAATGTAATGAACTGTGCATTCATTTAAGTATTTTATCAGCCCTCCGCAGACTATTGACGTGAACTAGTCAACACATAGAAGAAGGCGAAGTATGTTTATTTGCGAATAATTTTGATGGAGTATCAAATACGCCTCTGTTGCTCTCATGACTCATGCAGCAGTCTGCGTTTATATAGAAGTCGTATATCAGACTAGAACTCGGATAAATATATAAACTATTTTGTGACATGACTTGATGTGTACACAGCGTTTAAATCTCTATATTTTCTCACATGTGATTGGGTGTTTCTACCCTCTATCGAAACTTTCATTTTTCTTATTTTTTTAAACAAATGAATTTCGTTTAAAACATAGCCGCTCAATTTACTCTGTCAAAAGTTTTCGGCTAAATTTTTTTTGGCACAAGGACTGACAACTGATGTATTGAATTAAAATCTTGATTGATAAAAATAAACAAATTTTAGTCTGTTTAGTAAAAATATTCCAATTGGTTCATCAATGGTTATAGAGAGCAATACAGTCACAGAAACTAGATTGTTTCATACAATTTTTTGTGCCATTTTCTTCCCTCATAAGCGACCATATATATGTCTTCAGTGGGTGTTTTACAAGACTAATATCCAGCCTTTAAATTTTGTACCTTTACGTCAGAAAGTAAAATAAGGGTGCTGATCATAATCTGGTCTGGTCGCGAGATAATAGTAAAAGGTTTTAATTCCGTCGCTGATATAAGTACTTACTACGTATAATTACCTGTTTTGTCCCTGACTAAAAGTAAAATTATTTTGTCTATACTTTATATAGTTCGATTACGTATATCGATTATATATTTTTAATATGTTTGTAGAATGGCAAGAACCCAGAATGAAATCATTGTAAAAAGTATTATTGACTCGAGTCACTTTTCCTATCACAACTATACGATACGGTGTTACATCTTTCTTAACGTTTAAGTACTTTACTCTTGCAATAATAAAGATAGCATATTATGTTCTATATTTTGTGTAAGGCTACTGGGAAGAAAGATTAAGGAGAAAGAGAAAAAGAGAGACACGAATAATGGCTTACAAGTTTCAGTGGATCACAATGAGGCTTTTTTATCTTTCTCTCATCCAATATCCAATGCATAATGTGATGTCGCGT
Organism: Orchesella villosa; assembly: GCA_036850725.1. Taxonomy (NCBI): domain Eukaryota; kingdom Metazoa; phylum Arthropoda; class Collembola; order Entomobryomorpha; family Orchesellidae; genus Orchesella; species Orchesella villosa. The sequence continues at coordinate 20,200 of JAANSM010000266.1, read as the reverse complement.
CCTCCTTTTCAAGCCAGTTGCATTGTTCAAATGCAGCTCCATTAAATATCGTTTCCAAAATTGGCATTTCTTGGTTTCTTGGTACAAATATTGTTCTCCTCTTAGTTTCTTTGGTCCGGGTTCACATCTAATCCAGTAGAGTATGTCGAAAGAGTCAAGAAGAAGTAAAGTAAAATGGATAGTAGTTGATAAACTTAAATCACACTGGCAAACATATTTTTTGGTTCTGTTCTCTTCACAAACAACATTTGAAACTCAAGTCAAGTTTCCCAGCAATAAGAAAACAACATGAGAAAACTAAGCTTTTCCCGTCCCATTTTGTGTTGAAGCGTAGTGTTGAGTGTGTATATAGTCCATCTTGATATCTCAATTCAAACTGTATCACATCCATTGGATATGGCTTCACACGTAAATACATGCTTTTGTTGCTGTTGCTTTTGTTACGCAGAAAGAAAGGAAGGAAGGAGTTGAGATACTTTTCTTGGTACTTTCTTTTTGAAAAAGAAACTTAATGGTAATGACTTTTCTTTCTAGAAATAAAAATGTTGCCTACATTCACTCCTTCCTCTAAGTATCTACCTATATATTATGTATGTCTAAATGTAATGTTTAGTATATATATTTGTTGTAATTTTCTACATCTTGATGATAATGATGATCATTATCATCATGGTATGGGATGTGTCAACTTGATTTCAGGACAATGAACTGCTTTCTCACACAATCATAGCAAATGAATGTGAAAAAAGTCGAGCATTTCCTCCAGCAGCAACTCAATATGGTTTGGCAGCATCTTTGGACTTGGCTCGCTTCAGTTGGACTTTCAGACGTTTCATTCCAAGCTGGAAGCCATGCATTGCTTGAATTGCCATCTGCGCAGATAGTTGATTGTCAAAAGAAACAAACCCTACAAACATACAAAAAATAAAGAAACAACATGAGCAAGAGAAAATTTCCTTTGCACCTGGTGCTTCAATTCCCACGAGAGAAAAAAGAGGATTATTGGGAGCAACTCACAGCGTAGCGTCATTATTTTCAGGATAATACTCACATAAGCTCAAGCAAATTAAAGGCGTGGAGACACAAGCCTTACAAATTATTACGTATCTCAATGAGTCTCCTTACCGAAACATTTTGAAAGATTGGTTTGCTTGTCAATGAATACTTTGGCGGAGAGCACTGTTCCAAAAGAAGCAAACATTGTTGCTAAGTCGGCATCGCCCAATTCAGGAGGTAGATGATAAATGAACAGATTGCACCCATCGGGACCCTCATGTTGCTTTATAATTTCAAATGAACAAGTATGAGTTCCCTATTCCTCAAATTTTGGAAATAAATGGATATAAAATATTTAATGTTTTTTTGCATATTTACATTGTACATAGCTACCTGTTTGGCGCTCACTGCCGCAGAGCGGAGTCCACTGTGATATGAAGTAAGTCCTACAAAAGTTATAAAAAATATTATAGAAATCATACAAAAGTAAACTCATGAATCAAAATCATTTCCATTACTTCCACAGAAAAACACATTGAATAAAAGATAAAAATTAGTTTCTTGAAGAAAGCAAGAGAAAATGTAATGTGGCTGCCTTGTTCCGTTTCAATTTGTTTCCGTGCATTTAAATATATGCGAGGTACACATGTAGCAAATTGAATAGCATTTCATTTATGAGATGAGTGTTTGTGTAAAAAGCACACCTGATTGAAGTCCATTGCCAGTAAGGTTGGCAACTGAATTTCCTGATCCCACTGAGCTTCCGCTAGCACCTGGACACGTTTTGCAAATAATTGTCACTGTTTTTTCTCAACAACGAATATAATACGTATCTCCCCAATAATATTCCCCATATAAGCAGATCAATCCAAATGTTACGAAAAGAAAGTTTTTTTTTCATTCTAGTTTTTCTAATGCAATCCGAATTTGAAAAAAGGAATAAATCACAAAAGGCTTTTTAAAAAAACTCCCTACAACCGAATCTAAAATGTAGCATAGCATTTTGTATACACAACCAACCACTAATAAAAACAGCTACTGCTTCCACTATATGACTCATTTCAAAACCAAACGCAGAGTTCCACGCAAAAATGAATAAGAGCTGTGTTAGTTTTTTGTTGGTAATAGATTATATAAATCTATGTAAAATAGTATGAGGTGAAAGCAGTGTTATTAAAAAGGAAGGTAGAGATTAAGCATACAAGAAGCAACAAGTGAATGCCTGGAATGTTAAAAAAGGCTAATTCACAACGCAACTGTAGAGCCCATAATTAGTAGTGGTGTTCTACAAAGCTTAAATACTAATGATTTAGTTGGGAGTACGTACCTGTTGGAGAAAGCGAGGAATTTCCGAGGGCTGCTAGAGCGAAGTTCAAAGAATGGGGCGTTTGATTGACGCTGGATAGCAGGGTGGCTAAATCCGCATTTGTAGTTGATGGATGGGGTGAGCCAAGAGCTGATAGCCCAATGGCGCTTGTGGACCCTAATCCTCCAATCCCAGTGATCCCTTGAACGGTTCCCAAAGGACTAAGCTGGGAGAAGAAGCCACCCTGTTGCTGTGTTTGTTGCAAATGATGATGCAATATCTACAAGAAATTGTTACAAAAAATGAATATTTTGCACTAACTAAACAAGATGGTACGTACTACGTAGTACATGTGCTTCACAAATCATATACATATGTAACAACCATTAGTACTTACAGACGAGTAATACTGTGGTTGCACCGGGTTAATTGCAGACGAGGACAAAGTCCCTAGCAAATTCGCTTGGTTGTTCACCAATTGAGTCTGCCGTTTTTGATCCTTGTCCTTTGGAGTGTCCGCATATTTTACGACGATGGGAGAGGAGCAGCCCTGTTTAAAAGTTACAGTGTTCCTCATTTATACCACTCATTTATACAGATTATGGTTTCAGTCTGTGAAGTTTTGATACATTTTTTTTTCTTTTTTTCCACAATACCAGGCAAAGATGCATGTTAAAAAGCATTCGACACGTAAAACTCAATTAGATTCGATTCAATCTCCATTTCACCTTTTTTATACAAATAGCAACATTAAAACATTCCGAAAAAAACATTGACAAGTACATAAATGTTCTACGATAAAGGAAGGTCCTCAGATATTTTGTTAGTAAAATGTTTAAGGCCAAAATTCAACAACTCTGCGCAAAACATTCAAGTTTCCACATCGCTGGTTGCATTACATACAAACCACATAACTTTGACACACAAAGAACGCTGCAGTTCTATCAAACAGTTTTTCTTTGAGAATTTAACATTTTGTCAACATGAAGACAAATTGGCAGATATAAAAAAATAAAAAGTAAACACGCATAAAAACGAGCTACATGTATATACTTGCTTTATACAAATATTCTACGATACAGCGCTAAAGCGATCTCTTGTGTATCAACAACAGGAGACGGTTTTGTGCTAAAGGAAACGTTATATCACACTATGTATATTTATACAAAAACTGTGTCAGCACATAACATTTTGCAAGAGTAGAAGTACAAAGATGAAAAAGGACTTCTCTAATATTATGTGTCTGTGCATGTTTGGAACAAGAAGGAGTTGTTAAGTTTAGCACACATACACATCAAAAAAGGACTTTTATAACGACTGACTTGGTGCCTGTCTACTGTCTCCAGGAATTTTTTTTGCTTAGTAATGACATTATTATGGAGATGAGTTTATTTTCTACAAACGAGACAGATTGAGATTGAGTACTTGCTCGGTTTCTTTTTCTTGAGAAAGAAAGTATATAGTTGATAATATTGAGGTTTGAAGTGTGTTATGTGGTAGTGGTTGGTGAGACTATTTAGGGACAAGTTTTGTTTTGGCTTTGGCTTACCTCCAGAGTGATAGTTTGATGGACAGCTTTAATGGCATTCTGGGCACTCTGTTTCGTTGAAAACGTAACAAATGCACATCCTGCACACAAAAAAGAGTCAAGAGACCACACTCAACATTAAATACATTTAAACACGACGGAGAAAGGATAGAAAGAGAGAGAGAGAGAGTGAAACATAAAGAAACATTTAACGTTTATATTGATTCTGATGCTTTGCATCACCACCACCAACCAATCACATAGGAAATAAAAAATTATATACATACATATATATATATAACGTAAGTACATATATTTTGCAAAAGTGAACATTCACGTACGCTTGCTAACGTCCAAATATATATAGAACATTTAATATGCATAATGGAACACTGGGAAAATAAACTTTAATGCAAATAAAAAAAATCGGATGCTCCGAAACATACTTTTGGCCCATGTACACACACCTATTTGTAACGTCGTTCAGTCGATGGGTTTACAAGGATGAGATAAAGGCAAACAGATAAATCACAAGGATGAAGGATGCTGCAGTACTCAATTTACTTTGTTGCTGTACTTTCACTTGCCAATCTTATAGATTACATACATAATATTTACAATATATATAACATCGTTGGTGAAAGCAAGCTTTGGCACGCGGATATACAATGGCACAACACATAGCCGTATCCGTCAACAAAACCATGTGAAACATTGTTGTAAACAAACTAATTTCAAATACATGATTTCACTTTTACCCATTTTCAACTTGTCACGCGGAATGACAATTAAGTGTCACGTCTCACGACAAAACCAATCTTCTGTGAAATTGGATAATAGCAACGATGTCAGACTTGACTTGATTGAGTAAAGTAAACTCTTTCGAATCCGATGAGTTTCATCTTCATCACATTATAAACTATAGAATGAATAGAGCAGTGATGAACTGTAAGATAAATCTTTTGCAAAAACAATTCGTGTGTCATCGTATTTGCTCGCTTAGTACGAACGTCTAACATGAAAAAAACAATTTTCCCAAAAATAACAATTCAAAGCTATATACAATAAATCAATGACGAACAATAATACGGAATGCCATGACTTAACGTAAGTGAAATAGATATGTACATTTAACGTGCAGTTTGTCCAGTGATATTTTTGTACATTTGGGATAGCACAAGATATGAAAATTGTGGGTACATAAAATAACATGCAAAAGATTACGATCGTACTTGATCGTAGACAGTAGCAGTAGTAACTTTAGGTAATCTTCCAGTGTCCACATTTACCCCATCCAGCGTACTAAATCAATCTCACTAGAACTAGATACATATAGCTGCTACATAACGTGATGTGAATGAGCGTTTTCACATGGTGTGTGGGGGAAAAGTAGCCAACAAACATGTAAAACATATAGAAACACATATAATACTTGTTGCATTTAGCTTACTCGCTGCCACCACCATTTGAGAACTAATTTATAGTATTAAAAATATTGAAAGGGGCTACATTTTTTGCAGCTGTTTTTGTGAATGTGTGTGAAGTAGTTGGTAATTGGCAATGCACAACTATTGTATTGACAGGTGGGTGGATTTATACAACAGAAAAACCAACTTACCCCTGCTCTGTCCAGTTGCAAGTCTTAGAACGGTGCAGTCATCAATTGTTCCAAATCTGGAAAATAAGTTCCTCACATCGGATTCATTCCATGTTTTGGAAATCATCCCGATGAAGAGTTTCCTGTCTGTAGGAACAACAACCAGAACAAAATTTACATTAAGTAATCCCTATTAAGCAATAAATGATCATCGACATGCAATTTTGGGCAACATAAAAACATAGCTTATGATTTACTTACCATGCCTATTTTCATTATCGGCCGGCTTCATTTGGACTGTATTATTCATCTGTGACAAGCAAACAAAATTTTAAGGGTGATTTAATTTTATCAATATATAACGCGAAGCTCCCGATTTGGCAAATTCAAAATGTCAAAATATGGTACGAGTACGTATGCAAATGCTAGTGAATCATAATATACCAATACCAAGTCGCCACTACGTTAACATATTGGTTCAAACCAATAAGCCAAAGGTCATTATTTATGTGAATTTACACAATAGGTCCAATAAGAAAAATAATGCCTTTACTATTATTATGCCGCACTTCGACAATACATACTAATATAGTACTGTAATTTAAACTTGGCTCATTCCAAACCCTTCATAAATTCATCAACATTAGCGAGTACCACCATAAGCTATTAACGACTTTGTATAATATGTGTTTTTTATACTAAGAAATTATGACTCAACTCAATACCATGTATTTACAAGGTTTGAGACACAGACAAAAGTCATTATTTCACAATATTAGACTCATAAAATTTTATACGATGAATGTAGCAATAACGCCAGCAATAATGTCTGAAGGGCAGCAGCAACTTAATGGAAATAGGAGAAGGCATAGTTTGTGACTTCAAGACGTCATACATCATTCATGTCAAACTGATTTTAATGATCAATATTTTCGGCCGAAGGAAGGAAGATAAACAGTTTTTTGACACTGTTTATCTCATTGACATGTTGTCTTTAACTAAATTTGATTATCCGATTCGCATGAATATTGGATAGAGATTGCTCAGTCTGTATAATAAAAAATACATAGGAACGACTGCCATCAAGTTTGTCAAAGAGGCGCATGTGTACCATACTTCATAAAATTTCTTTGAATATGAAATGCAGAGTAGTTTTACATACGATATGTATCAGCAAAACGAAACGCAAACAGGGAAACAACACAATTCAATTTTCTACAGAGTTAAAAAAACGATTCCTTCTCCTGATGTAGAATAAAAAAACTCTTGGTTGGTTTCGTAAATGTCGATCGAATCGGGAAATGACGCACGTCTGTAAAAATGGCCACAATAAAATAGCTTCAAGGAGTAAACATCCTAAAAATGAGCAGTAAAAAAGAACAGGCTTCATTTTCCACCGAATATATTTACAACGTTGCGAGAAATCAAGATTTCTGTCAAATGATATTCCATGTCTCGAAGGTATAAGGCTCTTGTATAACAATTTACAATTTAAATCCGAGGAAATCCAAAGGTCTTTTAGTTAGGCTTGTTGCGAGAAATCAAGATTTCTGTCAAATGATATTCCATGTCTCGAAGGTATAAGGCTCTTGTATAACAATTTACAATTTAAATCCGAGGAAATCCAAAGGTCTTTTAGTTAGGCTTATTCTTTTTCATGCATGCAAATAAAAGTGTTACATAAACACGGATGAAGAAGAAGGAAATATAAAAGACAATATGAAAATATATTGAGCAAAAGAAAGGGATAGAAAAAAGCATACATATAAAATTCATTTTTTGTTTTGTAAACTCCTAGGCTAGTAAACGTGTGTGTAACATAATTCAGCACTTATGCTTGAAGCTTGAATCAATGCAAATAACCCGTCAGTTTCTTTTCCATGAGAGCGCAGCTCGAAATTCATGGAATAAATTGTATTGCCTTATCTCACTTCAAAATCCCATTCAGTCAGCCACTTCTAGATTTCATTCGCTTTCTGTACGTCTTCATATTCATAAAACAATCTTTGTGTACTTAAACACAGAGCACGATTGTTTTCGGAATCAATTTCTGATTTAATTTGAAGCAGCCAGCTTCACATATAAGACTGTAAACGAGTTTCAACAACAGAAATATGGTTTTTATACTACATCAGTGTGCTAAAGAGAGTATTCCTTCTCAAATTTTAGACGCTGGGCCTAAACAAGTGAACCAAACATATGCTATAGCAGATGAACATTGTCTTAACCATTAACACTCAAATCCCATTTGTCACTTAAACCTATATACAGATTTATAGGTACATGAAATAATGGGATAATACTAATGTAGATATGCCACGTATCGGTGCCCGTACTTTACCACATGAAACTACATACACCCATCTCATGAAAAATGTCTGGACTGTGATTCAAAGATATAATGCTTGAATTTAAATGGTGGTTCTATGGTATATTGTACCTGACAGGTCCCATTACCATAAGATATGTAACAAAGTAAGCTTCCATGCTTTCCATGCTTCAGAAAGATACAATGAAATACAATACAATTTTTTTTCCTTCGAACATGGAAATATGTAGAGAAAATGCAATTTTCGGATGTATTCATCTAATAGTCTGCAGCAAAAGAAACAGGAACTCGAAACATGTGAAATACAATAACTGTCAAATGCACCTTCAAGCCTTTTCCTTTCAATAGCGACATGATTTCACATTGTTATAATAAAATAAAATGGGGAATAAAAACCATCTTCAAAAACTGATTAAAAACACTTTTCATCCGCCTAACTTGGTAAATCGATACAGCTTTTACGGTTACTTACTTTCCTCGAAATCATCCTCGACTTCTGAAATCTTTCTTGAGTTCTCCACAAACCATTATCAAAGATGCCATAATCTGTATGGAACTGCATCTGAGCTAGCTCATCGCGAGATATAGCTACGAGGGTATTGGAATGTACCATCATGTTAATCAACTTTCCCACGATAATCACAAAAGATTCTCACTTTCCTTGGATTCCAATAGCACGTAATATTAATCACAATTTCACTCTAAGCCAAGACGGAGAAAACTCCTTGGTATTAATGGCGTTTATATTTGATTAAGTATCTATTACTTCCTCATCCCAGCACTATCGATTTCTTTCTAAACAGAGTATATATCAACCGCATTAGTATCTAAGTATAAGAAAATACTGCGCTTCTATTTCAACTAGGACCAAAACATGACGTTTACATACTACCCACTCACATGGTACAAACAGTGAACAAACTTTTAGTCAAGTTACTCGATAGGGAATGCTAATTGGCAAAAGAACCTGATGCAACAGAATACGGATATCTAACTCAGTTTTACATTTATTAGTTTCCCTTCATTTGCTTGCTCTGCTCTCAAATTTGCGAGTTCCCGTCTACACACTACGCAATGTGATGCTCGCTCACTCGCTGATTAGCATGCTTTTTCCTTCCAGGTTTCCTAAGGGGATCCAGTTACTCCTCACTATTCAAATTCACTTCATATACATATATAAACTAAGTTAGATTTTGTGAGCCCATGCACGTCACTACCATATCATTCTACAACCAGCAACACAATAAACGTATGTAATGGTGTGCCTGCCTGTCGAAAAGACTTTTCAGAAAAAAGGACGAAGAATGGGAAGGAACTGCCTATATTTTTTTTCTCCTTCTCCTCTTGTCTTCACTTCATCACTCTATTTTGACGAACTAAACAATATCAACGTGTTTTATATTCGTATCTGCCAACTCCAACAACTTTGTTAATGGTAGGAGCAACTATACACAACTACTGCACACATTTCTGTTTGATGCCTCATTAGCAAGGGAATATTTATTGGAGTGAGTGAGAGAGTATAGAGGAATAAGTAGAAGACGCAGAGGGACAAAAAACTGTTTAATGGTGCACCATATTACATGATGAAGATGACTGACTCAACTATTTTGTGATACATTTGAGTCTCTTATTACAGTACAGTTAAGCCTATTGGTATGGGGAGCAGTACATGCATACATTATGTATAACAAGGAGCAGAGAACGTTTTGTTAAATATTCATTTAATTTCGACCATCATCACCATGCTTATTATTGCGTGTCATAGTCATAACACTCATATAACTATCACCATCATCATCATCATGCTGGTATCACAATGCCCTATTACCATCAAAAGATGTGAGTGATAGGTATGACGTGGTGGGTAGATGATAAGCTAAGCGTCATGTAGGCAAGCAGGCAATGACGAGGAGATTACACTAGGAATGGGTACTCATTGTAATAATATTCTTCCAAAAATATGCTTATCGTTTGCTGTGCCCAACCGAAAACATGCTGCAATGTGGTGATGTAGTGCAGTAAATCTAAATTAGTTCTTGCTCATTCTGCTGTTCTCTCACATTGGCTTCGCTTGGCTTTACAGACCAAGTGCAAGTATTGAGCTAGAAAAAATCTAACAATTTTTTGCATGCCTATGCCCGTTAAACATTTCATAAATATGCAGCTGTTTTTATCTCCGTGCATTAGTACGAACAAAACAAAAATGTCTACCAATATCGGGAGCTAATGAACTTTATGGCTTATGGACTTGGATAATGTAGCGCTAGAAGTAGTCCATTATTCTGGAAGTAGTATGGATCCAAGCAAAGTTTCTGAAGTATCAACTTACCCCGGGAAGCGTTTTAATATTATGAAGTGCGTTTTGTGCGTCCAACGCCGCTTTTCTAGTAAAAAAGGTCACGAAACAGCAACCTGTAAAATAGATAATAAAAAATAGGAAATCATTATTGATATTTATTTCACATTTCATATTACTTTAATTCAAATACAGCCCGTCATAAATCATTTGTGGGAAATTACAGCTTTGAGAAGGAGAGGATGTAGATGTAGCATGTTGATAGACGCTGACTATTGCATGATAAATTCATTTCGCTTTCTATTCCTACGTTTATATAAAATGTCAGTGAGCGGTATATCCAATGTACAAACATGCCTTGCCGGAAACACGAGCAGACAGCTCTTAACATTAAATAAACCGACTATCTGCAATAGCTATGATGATTTGAGTTTTAAATGTGGAACGATCTTTTCATTTCATATTCAAGTGACACTTTCCAATCTCGTAATAACATCAAATGTAATTGCAAAAAATCAGTCAATGCGAATGAAGTCGGATTAGCTTTATTGTATTAAGTAGAAATGTGAGTTGCTCGCTATACATTTGTCCAACGTCCTGACATGGCATGATTTTTACCTACGAATTTAGTAAAAAAAGGTGCATCGAGTGTTTACGTAATTTTTTTAAATGACAGGAAAACGCAATTTTTCATCTACGTCGATTTGTACAATGAACACTTCTAGCCTGGTCTTACTGCTCGTAATCATGCTCGTAGCCGTACACGTTGATAATGCGCATCGAAACTGTTTTGCCCTAAAATTGTTTCTCAATCAACAGTTTCTAATGTTTAAAAAATCGCGTGCAGGCTGCACATGCAAATATGAAAATGGCATAATTTTGAATTAAATCCCCATTTCATTCATAAGCAGAATAAAACATTGTGGCTAGCAGTTCGTACTCCCAAACTAAAAGCATACAACAAGAAGTGAGCAGTCCTACCATGAGTAAAAAGAACACACATTATGCGTATACATTAATACATGAGCATATGCAGACGCAATGTAATCATCATCAATATTATAGCAGCACCAGTTGAGTCTAACTCAAGTACATAATTACACTGTTTGAGTTGAGTGAGAATCGTACTCATAAAACTGCAACTGTGCACAAAGTTTTTACCATATGAATAGGATATTAATGCATCCAGTCATGCATACTGCTTCAGTATGTTGCTTGTTGCTTCCAAGTTTTTAGAAAAGACAGTTTCTAGCTCTAGCATAAATGTCCACATAAAAATTCGTTTACAATTCACTTTCTAGAATTTACCCTTTCCTGCTTATGGTAGGAGAGGAACAAAACATGTGCAAATAAATTGGTGCTGCAGTGACTGTGCTCTGCATCTATGAGCATATATTTGATATACAGATATAACGCTTTCATTCGATACAACACAATAACACAATGTTTCCTTCACGTTGAAGAAATCGTTTTTCCATTACTTTAAACCGGACGAGGCATGCGTTAAAAGGCATGTAACCAACAAACATTTAGAGCTGCTATCTTTATTATTCTCTCTCATATGACAATTCCCCTTAGTGCCCTCAAGTTTCGTAATAATATGAAACGCTGGATCGGGAAAGAATATTCTGACTATCGTTGTTTTGTTCCCACCCAACCCAACCAAAGAGGGTCCGAAGTTCGAGCTCTAATGATAAGAGAAATGGAATAGAAAAAGAGATGGCTTATGGCTTCCAACAGCTTTCTAAAACTGACAAACAAACTGCATGGCAATTACTGACTACGTGTTCGATGAAACAATAAAAAAATTGAGTGGGCTATTAGGTCCAATATGCTATCCAATTTTTATGGAATGGTTTGAGAACGAGACAATGAATGTTAGCAAGGCGAATATGTCAAAATGTCAGTAATTAAGAGGAAGACAAATAATCGCAAAGTATGTTCAATAATTTATCAGCAGCTTTTTTAATGGAGTATAAAGTACAGCCTTCTCTCTTTCATCCTTCAAAGTCTAATGATGGGGCTAGGGCTAAAGTGTAAGGAGTTAATGATGGGAAAACGTAGCATCACCATATCTCTCAATTCTATCATGCGATGGATAGATGATGACGCTTTGAAGCCTGTTCAACATGACATAAGATGCTAGTTGTTAGAATGCAAGTACTTGGGAGCTGATATATAAGCCAGCCGAAATATCAATTGCATTATTACCTGACATAAATCTTTGTAAACAATTTATGGGCGGTTGCACTACAGACAGAGAGATTCGTCGCTACGATTCCTCCAAAATAATGAAAGCCCATCAATTCAATATAATTCAACCAAAATAAACGGAATTCTCTTAATCCCCAAGATGCACATATCTCATTAAAGTATATCCACAAACCCGAATGCAATAGACTGGCTGAAAAATGTTCTAATCATTAACCCTTCTCTACTTCATTCCATCGATATTTCAGGAGGGAGTCGAATCACCAAACGGCTTTTGTTCCCTGTCTTAAATAATATATTATGCGTTCTTACACATGTATATGTCTACATTCAATTGTGCTATTGTACGTATGAGTGTACAATGGGCAAAATCCAAAGAAACTTTTTTCTAAGTTTATGTGTTTTTGGAAGGAATCCAAAAAAGCGATGAGCAAAAAAAGTCTTTCTGTGATACTCTTTGATTGTATATAACAAGACAGTCACAGAAAGCAAGCGACCGGAAATCGTGATTAATAGGGAATGAGGAACAGAGTAAGAATGGTAATAGGAAGAACAATAAACTAATCTGGATTATTGAACTAAAATGTATTGCGGAAGGAGAAAAACCTGTAGCTTTTACTATATATTCCAATGCCAAGTCAGCAAACCGAGCTCTACATTTTAAATTAGCAAAGGGAAAAAATTAGCGAAGGAATTAGGAGCTACTAATTCAACTCTAAAACGGGTTGACACTCCTGGTATGCATTTCCATTTTCCACCATCACACACAACGTCCAAAAGAAAATATATATGGTTCACGTTTGTTATTTGTAACCAGCAAAGATGAGGAATATATACAGCCTGAACCCATTCAACATGACATGATATCTTGTGCACATAAAACAAGACAAGACGACACTTTTACTCACGAAGCTGCCTTCCCCTTTTAGAACAAGACAGGAACGACATAATGCCTTCATGTATATACTTTAGTAGCCAGGGTGTTCCCTCCTGTGTGTAATCATACCTACTGGAAATAAATGTAGGGAAGAAAGCAGAATATCTGGAGAAACAGGAAGGATCCTCCTTTTTCGTTTCTACTCACTATATATAAGTCTGTCTACTCCATGCAAAACCATGCATATTTTTCCTACCTTAGTAACGATCATAAAGCTACGTCCTTCCTACCTACCTACTCTTTTTTCTACTATACCACCTCACCATTTTCTCTCTCTCTCTTCGCAGATGCTCTGCTGCTGCTCAGGTTCAGGTCATCGATCGATATCTCACATGGAAAATACATCACATGTACATACTAGTGCCACAGGAGAAAGTTAGCCTCGTTTCATGTACGAGTATTCTTTAACCATAATATCAGCAATAGTACGTAACATGTAAGTACGTGATGATGATGATACAAGGGAAAACTACTTGCCATTCTCTCCTCGAACTTGGCATCATACCATATCTTACCTGCTATTTATTTCTCCAAGAGGATATGTGCTAGGTATTGGTTTATATGTACTTTTTTGACGGAGGGGTTCCCGTTCCAATGCAATGACTAGTTGCTCCACCAACTGCAATATATTTATGGGCGATATGTCGATGATGATAACAACAAATATAGTTGAGTGTGTGCGCGTGCTGTCCTCTCTACACAATATATTTATTGATGTTCCGCTAGTACCACTCACAAATATACTAAGCTTGTGTGTTCTGCACCTCAAAAATATTTCAATAACTCTCTTGCATGTCCATCATTCACAAAAATGTTGTAATATACCATATATGTATAATCTCTTATTGTAGTCTCACTCTTATTTGATCCATAGCACTAATTTGGCTGATATAGTTAGTATGAAATGCATAAAAAATTTAGAGTTTTAACTATTTTTTCGTATCACAATCAGTCGACCTGTAAGTAATTTCGGTTTTGTGCTATAAAATTTATGTCTCCATTGTTCTAGACAAATATGTGTAGCAATGGATTATCAGCATCAAAAACGAGCACCAGCGTATACTAAGCAGACGGAGAAACAGGTGTCCTTTCACTACTCTCAATGCCAAGTCCAGTCACAACCACAGCAGCACACCAAAAATGTTTTGTCCACTACAGACAGACACATTATAACAAACATCGACAACAATGAGTGAAAGCTCCGTTTTTGTATTGTTGCATTTTACAACAGATTATATATGATTCGCCAGCTTGTTCCTTTTAGGTGAAGCTTCATGCACATCAAGAAGTAATATGCATCTTGTACAAAAATTGATTTCTATTTTATCACCACAATCAACTTCTTTATCTTTTATACCGTTGCAAAATTGTTCGCTTTCTCCTACAAAAGGAATGCAATGAATTTGGGATGGTGTGAAAACAGCACACAACAAGTAGATTCCTCTTTCACACTTCAGTTTCAGTAGTTCAATTTATTTCTTTTGCTGTATTTCGTTCACAACCCTGACTTATGTGTGTATCTTATTGTTCCTCTTTTTTTCTTTTCAAGATAAGACCTATTTTTTCTTTGGCTTTTGAGACAAATAGAGGGGTAAATAATAATAGGAGAATAGCAGTCTTCTTACAAATGCACACACACAACTTCAACTCTCCAAGTGTGTTCAACTCCCTAGCTACTATTTTACACTGAGTGATGGAGAAAGAATGGAAACGCAATAAAAAATATTATATCACTCGTCCCTGCTCCTTCCTCGTCTTCTTTTCTCCAAATGGTTTTGCTATAACAGGCTGTACACCAATTTTTGTCGTATGTGTATGATGTATTTCATGCTCGTGCTGTCTAACACATGTACTAATGTACACACACCAAAAGGGAAAGGATGAAAATGACAAGTGTTTTGAGCGAAAGTAGAGTTGAATAAAAAAGAGTTTGCTATCAAAAAAGGAGCGTATGGTATGTTGTGTGGTGGAAGTGGTAGCGGTGATACTGATAGTTGACTGGTAGTTGGTAGTAGTAGTAAGTAATAACAATAATAATAATGTAATATAGAGGTAATGTAGTGTGGTGTTGGTAGTATTTACTGTCGGTGGTTGAAGGTGGACGTGGACATAATCTAAGAAGATAGGAATAAAAGACGAAGAATACAGCCGTAGTTGTTGTAGTGGTAGAAGTGGTAAAGGAAAGAGAAGCACCCGCACGAGCAACACCAGTTGTTGTGGAGAAAGAGCACACTAGATCCATAGCAGGAGTACCAGCAACACTCTGCTACCTTATTTTTTTATGGCGCTATCCATCCATATATGCATATCCATGAACAACCATAGCTTCTAATACACATGTACAAGACAAGGAAAAAGGCTCCTTTATTTTCTCCAACAGAGCACCACCACTCACCAAGAATATAATGCTTTCCAGCAGGAGCAGCAGAAGCACTACGCAATCAGTCAAACTCGCGACGAGGAGCGAAAACGACCAAAACCGAATCTCAAAGAGTGAACACGACTTTAAACATACTTTTTTACGATGGAAGAAAACCTTTCACTCACTCTATTTGCTAAAATAGGATATATACAGGAAGAGCCCATCATGCTGTAATACCATCACTACGTTTGTGTTCCCTCCACACCAGACACATTCACATTGACGTGATTATAGACAGGACTGACTGACTGACAACAAGAAGAACACATTTTTAGCAGTTAAGCCTTTGTATACTAGACTAAAAAGTTGTACAAGCACGAGTTCGAGCTGCATGCACAACCAACATATGCACATTAATTCAACTTCTTTTCCTGCTACCACCATTTACCACTTCCTCCTTTTTTCCATCCATCTGTACACTATTTAGCAGAGCAAAACTCCGACATTGCACGAAAAGAACGTTGAAGATGCACAAAACACGAAGTGAACACACAAAAAATCGTTGGATTGGATCATTTACTGTGTACCAACAATATATCGCCATCATTTCGATGCTGAGCTTGGGGGCAACAGAAAGCCATGTCACGTCACACCACACTCTTTCATGCCATATCACGTACCATCATTCAGATCCATTCCATTCTTATAATGATCATATTATGAGCGCAGATCACTACTTTGTTACGTTTTCAACCAAGGCTGAGCATTACTCCTGTGCTTCATTGCATGTCATACCTGGTGATCCGTATAGAGTATGCAAACTCACATACGTTCTCGTTTTTCTACCAAGTAACAAGGAGCAGAAGAACAACTTCGTTACGAGAAAGTTCTCTCACATATCACAAGCAATTTCAAGTTGATCATCTCATTCTCATTGTCATTCTCAATATTCCACTACAGAGACAAATGCAGCGGAATTTTTCGGTAGGGAAAAAACTAAACGCAATCAGTTGTGTAACGAACCAAAGAAACAGAAGAATAATCGAATCAAAATACTTCAAATGCTCAGTTTTTATTTCTGCAAGAGGAAAGCGGTATTTGAAGAATGGCTCCCGTACTCGTAATATCGCAACGCTTAATCTTTGTCATGAACAATTTTCGCCGACTTATTCAGCACAAAGTAAACCATACACGAAAGCATTACAATTTTTTGAACATCATGAACACAGTACAAATCCTACTACAAAACTACAATTCATTGCTTAAAATGTATACCGACCGAGTACAAATTCGATTCCTTCCAGATACCAGAATGTACAAAGTAAATATTGTGGAGAGATCATGTTTACTCCTCTGATTCCCGTTGAAAAACATATTGAAATAAGACAGACAGTCGTCAAAAAGGACAACCAAAATAAAGTTCTTCTTACAACTTATTCTACACAGAGGCTTGCGTAGAAAATGATGCCAAAGTCTAGCCAAGGCACATGCGAATATACCAAGCTAATAGGTTCAACTTGTTTTTAAATGCTTGCAGATGTCATGTTGCTTGTGTTTGTGCAACTGAAGAAAAGTGTACTTACAAAACAAGAAATAAACACTGAAGAATGATGGAGGAAAAAAACACATGTTTTCTCGTACAAAGAATATGTACCGGAACAAGAGTCATTTTTCCCCTGTTCCATTTGGGACTCTTGGCTTGGGCCTGACTTTAAATTGAGTTTTCAAGAAAAGAAAACTTTGACTAACAAAACACAAGCCTATTGCATCTCCATGCAGGAAAAAAAAGTTTGGAATGTCAACGGGAGAAAGAAAATAGAGACAAAAGAAGCAGGAGAGAAGACGATGAAATTATTAATAACAATGAAAAATAACACTTTTGGAGACGATAGAGATAACACAATTTGAAATACTTTTTTTGTTTCATTCCAAGATGCAAGGTTCAGTTAATTTAAACGGAAATGGCATATATATTTTTTGTGAACCAAGAAAATGCATCATAAAATGGGATGCCACTTTAAACAAATGCCAGCATGCCTCATTCATGACATTGCATTCAATTTCCGAAACAGTATATTCCATTTTTTACTGCATTACTACCATTTGCTGTGCCACTGCCACTGAGGAAAGACTGATGCCATCACCATCATCCTAGCAATCCACACTTCACTCGCACTGCCACTTCAACTGCTATACACTGTAGTACCATGCCATGCTTTGGAAAAGTGCCAATTATTTTTTATGAGCCGGTTTGGCGGAAGAGCCAGAACAAAAAAAGGATGCTTTCAACAAGCGAACATGCATGCATTCAGTAAAAGAGATACAGAATGTAGTGAAATGACGCTTTTTCTTTTATATTTATGTATATATTTTTCACTTGGTCTTGTCTTTGCTTTAATACGCGTTACCTGTTGCACAAAAGAGCATGCAAGTTGTGTTGCTCATTTTACATATATGGAAAAACTCGCTCACAATGGAAAAAAACACCATCAACACCAACTATTCCTGTTGAATCCTCAATGAAGTACATAAATATGCGTTCATTCTCTGCTGCTTTATACCAGTTCTCCCCTAATTCAACGAAGCCACAATTTGCATGTACATAACTGAGTCTGAAAGCACAGTAAATCCTATATAAACAATACATTTCCCCTTCCAGCCAACGAAGAAGAGAAAGTAAGCTTGCGTGTCCAATTTATAAATGAAAGGAAATCTTAGAAAAGAAACCTGACCTAACTTATTAGCGTGACCAAACAAGAAAAGAATGGAAACTATTTCTAAGCCTATCCACTTATATGAGCTTAGATAAGAAGCAGAGCCACACACAGGAACACCACAATTCCATCGCAGTGTGTGCGATAATAATGAAAATGTTAGCTACACAGCAAAATAAAAAGAGAAAGTTTGGCTAGGTAAAAGAATGGGAGGATAAATGTGCATCAACAATATTTCGGTGTCATGAACATATCCCAATGTGAATATTAACTTGCCATTGTCCATTTCACTTTTAGTATAAGTGAAAAAAAGTTGTAAGCTGTTTTATACTTTTCCTATATCTCTCTTGTGTACAGGAGTCAAACGTTCCAAAACTTCTCAAAAAGAGTATAACCAACAACAAAAATATTAGTGCAGTGACTCAACTTAACAGCTCAGTCAGACTAGACTGCATATTTCTTAACTTATATAGCTTCATGTTCCATTTTGCTGTACATGATACAAGGGAATACTTCACGTCACCGCGTGTGGAGTGTGCTCTGTATTACTAAAACATTTCCTTTTCTGTTGACAATAAGAGGCAACTCCTGCACATGATGATATACCCCCTCGAGCTTTCCTCCAGATTCTTTTTTCTCTATTATTTTTATTCTGACGATGAAAATGTTTTCTTCTGGTCTTTTGTACCTTCTTTCAGATCTCCTTCAACTAACTTAGTATTTTCTTTGACCATTCTTTTCTACAGTTAGCCGTGCGTGCAATCATGCCTCCATGCTTTTGACTAAGTGGAAAGACAGCAGGCAATGAGGCGAAAAGAAAAAACAAAAACAAAAAAACTTGGTTGATAAGTGGTGGCAATATCCTAAGAAAAAATAAGTTTAAACGAGTTGTCCGCAGGCTTATATCTAAGTCCTTCCCTTTTTTGGGTTCTTAAGACTTAAACACGTTTGCATTATACGAATACAAATGGAGACAGAAGACGGCGAAGGTAAAGACAATAAAAATGATTTTGATACGTTCAGTAAGTACGGGAGAGGCAAAAAAGCTAAAATACTAAATGCATACACAAACATTATTGCTGTACCTTAGTTGGTGTAGCAGCTTACGAAAAAAGGAGGAAGAGACAACGTCAACATTTTTCTAACGTGCGTGTTGTGTGTGTGATAAAGTGGAAGCGATTTTCATTTTGAGCCTAGAGGGCATCCTCAACCAAGTTAAATCCCGTCAAAGTAAACTTTACCATTATATCGTAACCTGCTTTTACCTTCGTATAGATAAGAAATGACTATATGGACCATATAATACATAGATTCTGCTCAAAGTAAAAACAGTCAACTTGTCGTCGTTCCTAGCATTCACAAAGAACAACAAGAAGTTGGAATCCTATCTACTATCTACCTTTCTTTCTTTTCTGTGATGTCATCACTTTCTTCCTGAACAAACTTAAAAATACCCACAAGGCCTGAAGGGACTTAAAGATGGAGAGCTGTTTACCACTCCTTTCCCCCTAAAATTGCAACCTTCATAGTTTTCTCACAAAACAAATGATGCGCATTGTTACATCTTTTACGATGTGGACTCAAGAACATTTCAAATGCCAGATTATGAGTGACATATTAAAACGAAAAGTGTCTTTGTCTCGTTCGTTACATGACATCATACTTGATAGTGGAAACAGCGGGTATATTTCTTCATGCCGTGTGTATAGACGTTTTTCAAGTACTGAACTATCCTTGTTCTTTTAACATAACCAATCATTTTCTCAAAGCCTAAGAAAATCAAGTTAGCATTGCCTCTGACTTTTCAAGAAGAAATTAAAATCTGATAAAAGGAAAGATCGATTGGAAGTAAACGTGAAAAATCGAATGAAATACTCATCTCATTTATTCTACTTTACAAAAATCCATTTCGCTACTTTCA